>PVIJ01022261.1:0-16527 GCA_004024925.1 Scalopus aquaticus
CTTCTACACTGCTGGTGGGAATGTGAACTGGTCCAACCACTATGGAAAGCTGTATGGCGATTCCTCAAACTGCTAAACATGGAGCTTCCATACGACCCAGCAATACCACTTTTAGGAATTTACCCAAAGGACACAAAAACACTAATCCGAAAGGATACATGCACCTGTATGTTCATTGTGGCACTGTTCACAATAGCAAAGGTATGGAAGCAACCCAGATGTCCAAAAATAGATGATTGGATCCAGAAGATGTGGTACATATACACAATGGAGTACTATTCAGCATGGAAAGAAGATAAACACATGCAATTTGCCGCAACATGGATGGAATTAGACGGGATCATACTCAGTGAAATAAGCCAGAAAGAAAGAGAAAAATATCAAATGGTTTCACTTATAACAGGACTATAGGGAGGCCGGGTGGGAGAGAGACAATCAGTGGTGGGTGGGGGGGGGACGAGGGAGGCGGAGGGAGGGAAGGAAAAGGGCACAAAATGGAATAGAAAAGAACACAAGGGACCATGGAGATGGATCACGGGTGAATTGGTGGTGGGCTACCCAAGGGGAATACAAAATGTAAAAGACATAAATAACAATAAAAATATATATTTAAAAAAAAAGAAGTGAGGGGAAAATCAAGATATTCCTAGATAAACATTTGGGGGTTTTAGCTACAGAAATCATTGTGGCTACTAGACCTTCTCTGCAAGAAATTCTCAAGCAGGTCCTGGTTTGTGAAGAGAAAGGATGCTGGACAGTGTACCTTGGAGTTGCATTGAGAAATAAAAATCTCAGTAAAGTTAATAAATGGGTGATAGTGAAAGCTAGTATTGTAACAATGCTTTGAAAATGTACTTTGTTCTTTATCTGATTTAAGAGATTAGTGCATTTATTGAACACTATCATCATTAATGTGATAGCTAACATTATTATAACTATTACTGGGCAAAGGGTCTAAAAACAGTTACTGAGTCAGAATCTCTGTCAACAGTTCTGGGTCTGGCCACCTACTGCTACAAATGTGAAAAATTGGGCCTTTGGCACATTAAAAAAGAAAAAAAAAACAATTTAGCTAGCAGGATAGAGGGAGGAAGAGAAGTTCCAGTTACTGAACTCTGGTGCAAGTAGAGTTCCAACTACAGGAGGCAGCAGGGTGTGGCAAGGCCTGATATGCCTAGAACCTGGGACTGCAACACCCTTGGGCAGTCTTACCAAGTCCTAACTACTGGGTGTGAGGGTGCAGCAGAGGCTGCTACTACTGAGGTCGGGGCTCCTTCTCTTCCTTGGTTGCTGGAGGGGCAATTGCCCTTTTAAAGTCTTACCCCGTAAAAGGCCACTCACTGTGTTCTACCTCCTTCCCAGCAGCCCCCTTGCT
The DNA here is from genome assembly GCA_004024925.1 of Scalopus aquaticus. Taxonomy (NCBI): domain Eukaryota; kingdom Metazoa; phylum Chordata; class Mammalia; order Eulipotyphla; family Talpidae; genus Scalopus; species Scalopus aquaticus. Next base: position 1,376 of record PVIJ01022261.1, read on the forward strand.
CAGGACATCAGGGGCAGAGTTCAAACCAGGGCACTGTGCAGTGCTTAGGTGGTGTGTTGAGTATCTGGGGGTGGAGTTTGACTCCTCATCTGCACTATGCTGCTCCAACAACTGTGGTTTGTAACACCATATTTCATTTTCTACATGATTGCGGAGACCAGTACATTCAAAGAATTTCTGATTTGTGTTTTGGGACACACGATGCATAAAGATGGATTTTTGTGACATCAACAACTGAAAGGATTGGGAGCAGACTGTTAAGGAACAGTTTAATATGTTATTGAAGTTAAGTTGCTATAGATTCAAATTAGAATGTTACAATTTTAGAATGTTAAATGTAATCCCCATAGCTACCAAGAGCAGATATTCACAAAAGGAAATTAAGAAGGAATTTAATATTTCCTTATAAATAAGGGAAACCAAAGAAGAGAGAGACACTCATCAAGGGAGGGGGAGGATAAGGGCACAAAATGGAGTAGAAAAGGACACAAGGGACCATGGTGATGGGTCACGGGTGAATTGGTGGTGGGTTACCCAAGGGGCAATACAAAATGTAAAAGATACAAAAAAAACAATAAAAAAAAGCATTGTCTCACTTAAAAAAAATACTTCTCTATAAATAATTGACTAAACACAAACACAAGAATGCCAAAAATGAGGGGCAAAAAAGCAATAGTCCATATAGAACACAAACAACACAATGATAGAAGTAAGTCCCTCAATTCTCAATAATTGCTTTGAATGTAAATGGATTAAGATTTTCAAAAGACAGAGGTGGACCAAATGGATAAAAATATGTAATCCAACTATAGCTTTTCTACAAGATTTTCACTAGACATCCAAAGACATAAACTGCATGGAAAAAGATATAGTAACCCAAATAAATCAGGAGTGACTATACTCAATAAATCAGACAAAACAAAATAAATCAAAAAAGCTTACGAGAGATAAAGAAGGCCATAATATATTTTTAAAAGTTTCTCTAAATGAAGATAAAACAATTATAAACACTAATGCACCTGATGACAGACCATATCGAGAACATATTGAGATGTGACTAAGATGGCAACATCTTCACTCACAAGAGGAAAAACTAACAAATTATTCTGGAACAGAACCACTGAGAGAATGCACTGCATGAGAGTGAGGCAGCTCTACCCCCTATACCTTAGAGCAACACATCCCTTAGAAGGGATGCCAAGGAGACATACATATTGCTGTGATACAAGGCAGGTGGATAGGGACACATGGAGGCAGCAGTCTAGGGGGTGGGATGGAGAAGAGATGGCAGGGTTGTCACTCCAACCAAAGACTCTGGAGAGGGGAGAGTAGAGATGGTGTGGAGGCTCACTCTCTTGGCCCAGGTGAAATCAAAAGTGGAGGAGCTGAGGTGCTCCACAGGGTGGAGGGAAGAGGACAATAGAGAATGCACTTTAGCATATAGTCCCCTCCCCTATGCCTCAGGGTCTATACGGTGCTGTAAAGGTCACTGACAGCTGAAAAGTTGCTGAGACTCAGGTCTGGGTCTCTAAGGAAGAAGAGTAACAACAGGCTCATAAATGCCAATGAGTCTTCCCCCAGCTGGACAGTTCTGCTCCCCCTGTGCACCCTCCCTCACCCTGCTGACAAAGTAATAGTGTCTCCACCAAGCCTTATTTGCCTGAGGCACATGCAACAGCCATCATATTATATGGGTATAAATAAAGTTGTAACACCAACTGCTGGAAAAGTAAAAGATAAGCTGCTAAATTCTATGTTGCTTATGCAGACATTGAACAAAAGCCAGGAATACTTTAAAAGGTGGTAGACTAGCCACATGGAAACACAAAATAATATACCACCGGGGAGCCTAAGATATCAGGTAATATGACATCTTGATGGGAGAACAAATCTCCATAAGCTGAAGACATGGACACTTACATCTTCCTAATGGAAATTTTTAAATAGTTATCATGAAGGAACTCAAAGAGAAAAATTCAGAAAAGTCAGTTCAGGTATAAAACTAAGCAGAAAGTAGAAATGAACTTTAAATAAGAAACTAACAGATTCAGGATTGTAAAGAACTCAATAAAGGTGATTGAGAGTGCTATAGAAAGCTATGGAACTAGAATAGATCTACTGGAGAATGTAGTCATCATGCTCAAAGATAGAAACCTAGGAATGATTCAGGTGGAAGAAGAGAGAGAATTAAGATGCATAACACCCCCCCCACCCAAATAGCAGTGCTATTAAAAAAGACAGGATGAGGATAATGGCTTACCCAGAAGGTGAAGAGAGGATAAAGGGAACAGAGTGTATTCAGAGAAATAATGGCTCAGAACTCTCCAAACCTGGGGAAAGAGCTCAATATATAAGTTCATGAAGCCAATAGAACATCTAGCTTTCTAAATGCAAAAATACCTGCACCAAGACACAGGACTGAAATGATCAGACTCCAAGGAAAAGAAAGTACTAAAGGTAGCTGGGAAAAAGAAACAGTTAACATACAAAGGTATTCCATTCAGGCTATCAACACATCTGTAAACAGAAACTACAGTCCAGGAGAGATTGAAATGTCATATTCAGAAAACTCAAAGTTAAATCTTCCAGCCGAAAATACTCGTCACACAAAAATCTTTTTCAGGTATGAGGGAGAATAAAGGCTTTCCTAGGCAAAAAATGAAGGAGTTCACTACCATAACTCACTTGTGAGAAATGTTGAAAGGAGCTTTTTCTCTAAATGAATTTTTAAAATATCACCAAGAGGAAAAAGAATGAACAAGGAATAGATAGAATCATAAAGCAGAAGATAGAATGGAAGTATCAAGTCCTCATATATCAGTAATCACCCTAATGTAAGTGGACTGAACTCACCAATCAAAAGATACATATGGCTTTATGAGTTAAAAAATAAAGCCCAATAAAAGCCACCTTACAAGAGACTTATTTAATCTGTAAAGACAAAGAGAGAGAAAGCAAAGCGGTGAAAAATGGTACCACAAGAGAATGGAAAATTAAAAAACAGGAACCACTATATCAGATAAAATAGATTTTTAGCTACAACAAATAACAAGAGACAAGGGCATTATATAATGATAATAGGATCAATATAGCCAGAAGTCATAACCCTAAAATATACACCCAGCATAGGTGTACCTAAATACTAGCAGACCTAAAGAGAGACATTTACAGCAACACAATAATAGTAGGGGACTCTAACACCCCACTTGAAGCAATGGACAGATCATTGAGTAAGGAAACAATGGCTTTACCTAACAGATAAGATGAGATGGATTTAACAGATTACACTGGTCAACAGTGAGATCATTACTGACTTAAAAAGACCCTAATCTGTAGTATCTTGGTGTGCTGAACATGAATACAACCCTGAAAATGTATTGGCTCTCATTTTGAAGATATTTCATATAATTCATTTTATGTTTCACCATGTAAATTTATCCAGTAGCACTGCAACAACATCCTAAATCAGCCTAGAATGATGGAATATTGCATCACATTGCATAATACCATCATTCACACACCATCCAGAGTTGATTGCATCATTTTTGGATGCAGTGCAATACTACTGCCAGGCGGCTGCTGAAGTAAACTGATGTCAGCAGTGTACTCTATAAAACCCCGTCGGAAAGGCTGAGCATTGAAAAGATTTCAGAGTTTGTGAAAGATGGTTTAAGCTACTGTTCCATAGAACTGTTATTACTTTATCCATTTAGGCACAAAATACAGAGCAGTCATACCTCGAAAGTGTGTGAATAGCATGGACAATTTCTGCTCTATTTGTGGGGAAGCGACATTTGCCAACCAGAAGAAAAGCATCACTTCTCAAATGAAAAAGTCTTATCATCCTTACTTTGGATGCAAGGTTGGTGACCAAGACAAGCCTTAGACCCCGCATATATGCTGTGCTCCATGTACAACACAGCTTTCACAGTGGTTCAATGGCAAAAGACCATCAGTGCTGTCTGCAGTCCCCATGGTGTGGAGATAGCCAAGCAACCACATTAAAGACTGTTACTTCTGCTTGGTTCCTCCTCTTTCCGGCAGAATAACGAAGCAAAAGAAGTTGAGAATCATCTACACAAACATTCCGTCTGCATTGAGATGACTGGTTCAACAACTTGCTGCAGGGAAATGCGAAATAAGCATGGAATGGTTTTCGTCTAGTGTCTACAAACTTTCTTGGGAATGTTAGGGCAGAAAACTGCAAGGAACTAGTAGAAGACATGCTGATGCAGTATCAGAAACTAAAGATACACTTCTTTCATTCCCATCTGGATTACTTACCTGAAAACTGTGATACGGTTAGTGATGAACATGGAGAACGTTTTCATCAAGGTATCACATCATTGAAACAAAGATACCAGGGAAAATGGTCTACTACAATGCTGGCTGATTACTGTTGGACACTCCCCATTGATGCTCCTGAACAACTGTATAAGAGGCAAGCGAAGAAATCTAAGAAGTAGTCTATAACTTGATTTTTTACAGGTATTAACCATAGGCCTATTACTATTGGCATGCATTTCATGATGTAAACATCCATTTATTGCAGATTACAAAAAACAAACTAGAGCCAAAATTAGAATTTGACTGTCATATTCGTGTTGAGCACATACAAAATGATAGGAAATGACTAATTTTATTTCAGTAATATGACTTTTGTAAAAATTTGTTGACCTGTGTTATTTGCAGAATGTTCCATCCCCAAACAACATAATACACATTTCTTCTCAAGTGCATGTTGAACATTCTCAAGGATAGAGCATATGTTGTGGTACAAATTAAATCGCTATAGTTTTATGAAGGCTGAAATCATATAAATATCTTTTTTGATCACAATGGTATGAAACTAAAAGTCAACCAAAAGAAGAAAGCGGAGAAAATGGCAGTATGTGGAAACTGAACAATATGTTATTGAAAAAATACTCAGTCAACAAGGATCCAAAGGAGAAATTAAAAAATGCCTGGAGATGAATGAAAATGAAGGTATGAATTACTACTAGTCAATAAATTTTTACCAAAGTCATGTTACTGAAATAAAATCAGTCATTTCCTATCAATTTGTATGTGCTCAACATGAATATGACAGTCAAATTCTAATTTTGACTCTAGTTTGTTTTTTGTAATCTGCAATAAATGGATGTTTACATCACGAAATGCATGCCAATAGTAATAGGCCTACGGTTAATACCTGTAAAAAAATCAAGAGATAGACTCCTTCTTAGATTTCTTCTCTTGTCTCCTGTATAGCTGTTCAGGAATAGAATAGATGGAAGACGGTTTCCATTGTGCAAAAGCACAGCCTTAAGATTCAGTTTCAAAGAGTCTAGAAATAGTCTACATTCTTGTGGGACATGAGTGATTTCTAAGGTATTCATGAAGCCCTCAATATCAGAACAGAATACCAGAGTACTTTCTTTTCTGAAGAAAGGCTCCAGCTGCTGGTGGCACTTTCGATAGAAAGTAATTATGACATCTTCTAGAAGATTCCATTGTTGGAGTCTTGATCCTAGCAATTCTGCCTTGTTCTTGGATAAGTCCAAATCACGAACCAGGTCATTTAGTTCTTCCTGTGTTAGGCTGTGTGGGGTTGATGATGCACCACAGTGAAAATCTGGATCACTGCATGCTGATGGAACAGGAGAACAGGTCAGCTCACCCTTGTCCTCATCAGATGAATCAAGAGACTATTCTGCTGGAGGTTCTGGAATAGAAAGCCCCTCACCATGTGGAACTGGTCTCAATGCAGATGGAATGGTTGGGTAGACTCTTCATTTCTTTTGCTTTGTTATTCTGCCAGAAAGAAGAGGAACCAAGCAGAAGTAACAGTCTTTTATGTGGTTGCTTGGCTGTCTCCACACCATGAGGACTGCAAACAGTGTTGATGGTCTTTTGCCATTGAACCACAGTGAAAGCTGTGTTGTACATGGAGCACAGGATATATGCGGGGCCCAAGGCTTGTCTTGGTCACCAACCTTGCATCCGAAGTAAAGATGATAAGCCTTCTTCACTTGAGAAGTGATACTTTTCTTCTGGTTGGCAAATGTCACTTCCCCACAAATAGAGCAGAAATCGTCCATCCTATTCACGCACTTTCGAGGTATGACTGTTCTGTATTGTGCCTAAATGGAAAAAATAATAACAGTTCTATGGAACAGTAGCTTAAACTGTCTCGCACAAACTCTGGAATCTTTTCAATGCTCAACCTTTCTGACAGGGCTTTGTATAGTGCACTGCTAACATCAGTTTACTTCAGCAGCCACCTGGCAGTAGTATTGCATTGCACCCGAAAATGATGCAATCAACTCTGCATGATGTGTGCTTCTGGTATTATGCAATGCGATGCAATATTCCATCATTCTAGGCTGATTTAGAATGTTGTTGCAGTCCTACTGGATACATTTACATGGTGAAACATATAAAACAAATTATAGGAAATATCTTCAAAACGAGAGCTAATAAAAATTTTCAGGATTATATTCATATTCAGCACACCAAGATACTACAGATTAGGGCCTCTTTAAGTCAGTAATGATCTCACTGTTGACCAGTGTTATCAGAGCCAATGGGATAAGCAAAAATGTGCGAAAAGGGAAGTTTATATCAATACAAACCTACCTCAGGAAACAAGAAAAATCACAAATTAAAAAAAATTATAACTAAGTAAAAATTTAATTTACAACTAAAAGAAGCAAAAACTAAGGCAAAAGTCAGTGTTAGAAAAGAAATGGTAAAACTTTTAGTGGAAATAAACAAAATAGAGATAAAAAATAATAGAAAAGAGCATTGAACCCAAGCATTGTTTCTTTGAAAAGGTAGCAAAATAAGCACAGATTTTGTGAGATTCACAAAGAAGAAGAAAGAGAAAGTCCAATATGCATCAGAAACAAAAGAAAAGTAACAGTGGAGACTATGGAAATATAAAGCATCATAAGAATGTTACAAACATCTGTATGTAAACAAATTGAGCTATCTAGAAGAAAGGGGCAAGTATACAGCATTCCAAGACTAAATCAGGAATCAATAGAAATCTCAATAGACTCCTCGCAAGTAAGGAAATCAAATAGTAGTAAAAAATTCCCCTAAAGACAAAATTCCAGGACCAGATGACTTCACTGGTCAATTCTAGCAAACTTTCAAAGAAGAATTAATATCTGTCCTTCTCAGACTCTTCCAAAAAATAGAAAATGGACAAGGCTTCTGAGCACATGAGCACATTTTGTGAATCTAGCATTACCCTGATTCCAAAACCAGACAAGATCATCACAGTAAAAGAATCATACAGATGATCAAGTGGGATTTGTTCCAATGTTTCAAGGACAGTTTAACATATGCAAAATCAATTAATGTGATAAACCACATCAGTGAAAGTAAGAACAAAAATAATGTGGTTATCTGTATAGGTACAGGAAAATAATTTACAAGATTCGAAAATCTATGATAAAATCCTCAACAAAATGGGCATGGTAGGAACATATCTCAACATAATATATCATGTGTGACATACCCACAGCTAACATCATGCTCAGTGGTGAAAACTGAAAACATTTCCTCTAAGATCAGGAGTAAGACAAGAGTGTCATCTTACACCACTATTATTCAACATAGAATTGGAACACTAGTCAGAGTAATTAGAAAAGGCTATGAAAATTATCCAAATTGGAGAGGAAAAGTTCAACCAAAACTATTTGTAGATGATGTTGTAATATTCATGGGCTCCAGTAAAATCAGCAAAACAAACAAAAATCCCCCAACTATTAGAAATAATTAAAAAAACAGTGAAGTGGTAGGCTACAAAATTAATATACAAAGTCTGTTGCATTTCTATTTGCAAATAATGAGCTAGAAGAAAGAGAAACCAGTAAAAAAAAAAATCCAATTTATAAACACATCAAAAAGAATTAAGTAACTCAGGATAAATGTAACCAAAGAAGTGAAAACTTTAAGACAGTGCTGAAAGAAACAGAAAAAGGGACAAAGAAATGGAAAGATACTGTGTCCATGGATTTGAAGAATGAACATCATTACAAGTACCATATAACCTAAAGCAGAATTGATTAACTCAAAAGAACCCTGAGAAACAAAGAGTGAGGGTATCAGGCTCCCTGACTTCACACTATACTCCAAAGTTATGGTAATTAAATTGGCATGATATTGGAGTAAAAGCAGACACAGATATCAGTGGACCAGAAGTGGGAGCCCAGAAGTAAATCCACACATATCTGGACAAATAATTATGAAAGAGAAGCCAAGACCGTGGACAATCTCTTTAGTAAATGATAATGAGGAAACTGGACAACCGTACTGGGGGGAGATGCAACTATATCACTATCTAATGAATGTAAGACTGAAACCATAAAATACATAGAAAATGTAGGCAATCTGGTCCTTTATAGTGACCTCAGAGATGATGTAGGGGGTTAAACTCCAAATGGCAAGGGGGAGAAAAGCAAAAATAAATAGGACTATATCAAGCTAAAAGGCTTCTACACAGTGAATGAGTCTATCATTAATGTATCTATCATGAAAATAATAGGGCATTCATCTCATCCTGAATGAGAGGATATTTGCAAATCATACATCTGACCAGCAGTTAATATCCAAAATATATAAAGAACTTATAAAACTTAACAAGAACAGCAAAACAAACAAGCTTATTAAAAAATGAGCAGAGTATCTCAACAGACACTGCTTCAAAGAAGATATACAGATGACCAATGGGGCATATGGAAGAATGTTTGTCATCTCTTATTATTAGGGCAGTGCAAACCAAAACCACTGAGACATCACTGTACACCTGTGATAAAAGCTACTGTTAAAGAGAAGAAACACATGCTAGAGAGGATGTGGACAGAAAGGAGCCCTTTCTACACTGTTGGCAGGCATGTAATCTGGTGCAGACATCATGGAAAACAGTATGAAGATTCCTCAAAAAAATTAAGAATTAAATTTTATACAATCCAACTCTCCCACTTCTGGGTTTTTACATGAAGAATACAAAAACATGAATTCAAAGAGATATTTGCTTCTCCGCATTTATCACAGTGTTATTAGGAATAGCCAATTAGAAACAGCCTAAGTGTCCATTGACAGATGTTTGGAAAAAATGTGTATGTATGTACAATGGATTACTACTTAACTGTAAAAAAGATGAAATCTTGCTATTCGCAACAACATGGATGGGCCTAGAGGATAATATGAACAATTGTACACCAAAAAATATGATAACCTAGATAAGGTGGACAAATCTGTAAAAAAACAAACTTGCTAATCACTAGTCACCTCCACCCCGTCCATGCCGAGAGGCTCAGGTCACTGAACTCCAAACTAAGGAACCTGGGCTCTGGTACTGTAAGGATGTCAACTTCGCTTGCCAGTGCCACTGTCCAGCTGATGAGCAAGAGGAAGCTACAACCCACCTGGGCTGCCCTCACTTTGACCTTTAGCACTAAGATAAAACTTCTTAAAGATAAACCTCAACACATAGGTGTAAAAGTTGGTGTACAAACCTGGGGTTGTGATGATCTTTCTTACTCTCTGGAATACGGGAAGACAAAAGATTTCTGAATTAGTTGTTCAAGATGGAGTCAGAATAATCATCAAAAAGAAAACACAGCTAACACTATTAGCAACAAAAATTGACTGTTGAAAACAAGTTATCTAGTAAGTTTGTGTTCAGTAACTCAAACATCAAAGGAACATGTGGTTTCATGTTCTATTCTTTGACTATTCTACATGACTATTTGTGTAAATTCCAGGAGGGTGAAAGCCCTGGAACTTACTGAAGAATTCATGTGACTGTCACATACTTAAAGTTTATAATGTATGGCTGCATTTTGAGGAAAATAAAGTGATACATTTTTGAAAATGAAGCCAGTGTGTCAGATTCCAGAAGTGATATTTGTATTTGTTTTAGAAGACAGAGAATGAGACACCATTGGTTTTTTGGGGTTGTTATTCTACTCTACCCTTCACTTAACTGTTTTTGTTAGAACCCGTTTTTTGAAAATTGTTTTCCTGGATGAATTTTAGGGAATGTATTTTGAATGGGTATATACTTAATTACTTTGAATGGTGTGAATGTGCATCTCCCAACCAGATTAATAGAATTTAGAGGGTGGAAGATTGCTTGTGTGATGAGGTGGCTTGTTGATCTTTTCCCGAAAACTTGGCATGGCCTTTCTATGTTTTTCTTCAAAATGTATTTGTCAAATGCCTCATTTGTTTAGCCTTTAGGAGTACCAGACATTAAATGAAAGTATGTGACAAAGATTTCCTTGAACTGTAGTGTATTATAGTGCTGAGTGAAGGGGTCAGAAGGTAAATACTTTTCACACCTGTTTTTAATTCATTTCTTTTGACATCCTACAAGTCTACATAGAGATGGGATTTCAGATTGACTTGGATCCTTTTAGTTGGAAGGTCTATTAAAACCATCTAGTTCACCCTCTCAATTTTGTTACCTGGGGAGGCAAAACCCCAGGGAAGCTGAAGGGTAATTTTGTCCAACCTTACATTACAGGCTTGGTAGGGACAGAACTGGAGCCACCTGTATCTCCTCTTCCTTGTAGGTGACATGCCAGCTCTGAGGCAGTCAGGGACAGTAAATAGGTGGTCTGACTTCCTTATCCTGTTAAGCTTTTAGTAAAATTTCTTTGTAATTTGTTAGAGATCATATTTAGTTTTGCTTTGAGTGAAAGAATTTTACTTTAAAACCTGTATTTGTGAATTACTATCTTGTTTCTTTAAAACTATGAAATAGTAGTTTATACTAGCAGGGAAGAAAAATTAGAGATGAACACAAAATTATTATTTTGAAATGTATTAGTAATGGTAAGGCAGAACATGGTATCTTTTCTTTAAAAATCCAATGTTTGTACACCTTCAGGATCCTAAATCTAATCACTAAAATTTTTAGACCTAATATTTTAACCTAATATTTTTATCACTAACTTTTCTTTAACCTTGATCATTTTGTCATTTAATTACTGATTTTCCTGGGTTTTATTATTCTATGAGATGACATATATGTTTTTGTGAAAGGTGATTTTTATGAATTGAAGTAGCTGAGTTCCTTTGTTATAGTTACCTGCACAAAATGCACCTGACGTGGTAGCTTTATGTAGATACTGCTGACTTTGTATCATTCATATAATTGTCAATTCACTTGTAATTTGTACAATAGTGTGTATGTAAAGATTAAGTAATCAATAATAAGTACCCTTAAAAAAGAAGAAATGGTAGGTTACGAAAGTAGCATACAAAAATCCATGCCCTTTTCATATATAAACAACAAGCAAGAAGTAAAATAAATTAAGAAAATAACTAAAAAAGAGTTAAAATCCTCAGAATCAACACAAAAAAGGAGATAAAATACACAGACAAATAGAACTGCAAGATGTTATTAAAGGACTTAGTGACATAGGGAAGGGAAGGATATCCTGTGCTTGTGGCTACAGAGAATCAGTATAATCAAAATGACTATTCTGCCTAAAATGATGTACAAATTTAATGTTATTCCCATTAAAATACCAGCAATATTTTTCAAAGAAACGGAGCAAAAAATACTGAAATTTATGTGGAACCAAAAAAGGCCTCAATTGCAAAAACAACTAAGAAAAAGGAGAGAAATGGAGGTGTCACATTACCTGACTTTAACTGTAAATCAACAGTATTAAAAGCAATATGATATTGGCACAAAAATAGAAAAAAAATGGACTTGAAAAGCCAGAAGTACATGCCAGCACTTACATACAAACCAATACTTAAATCTCTGGTAAAGCATCCCTGAACATGACATTGGGCAAACACAGTCTCTTTAATAAATGGTATTGAGGAAATTGGAAAGCCACACATAAAAGAATGAAGTTGTATTACTCACTAACAACATACACAAAAATAAACTCCACATCAATTAAAGATTTCGATGTAAGACCTGTAAATAAAATACATAGACATGATCATTTGATATGTTCCATGACAGCAACAATAAAGAAATTTTGTTGATTCAACCACTATGGCAAGGGAATTAAAAACAAAAGTAAACAATTTGGGTTACCTCGAGTTCAAAAGTTTCTATATAGCAAAATATAATTTTTTCAAAATATAATTTTTCCAAATTTAGTTCTCCCCTTCCTACTGAAGGGGAGAAAATACTCACACAATATATAACTGGAGAAAGAGGAACATTCCTATTACACTGTTGGTGAGAATGTGAATTGGTACAACCATTATGGAAAGCAATCTGGATTTACCTCTAAAAACTTAAAATGGAAATACAGCAATCCCACTCTTGGGTATATATCCACAGATTATGAAAGCATCCATTTAAAAATCCATATGTTCCATAATGTTCAGAGGCATTATTTACAATAGTGAGGACATGGAAACAGCCTAAATGTCCATCAATGTCCAGCAGCCTAAATGTTGGATCTTCTTGGATTAAGAAGATATCAAGTATACACACACCCATGGAATATAACACTCCTTATTACATAACCACTAGAAAAGATGAAATGCAGCCATTTTCAACAAAATGGGGGGAATTTGAAAGAATTGTGTGCAACAAAGTAAGTCAGAATGATGAAAACAAATACTGGACTTTTTACGTAGCATACAATTAAAAAATGTAAAACACTTTCAAAAACATTAATAAAGATCCTGAGGGCTGAGGTTGAGGGAGAGGGTAGGGAAAGAGTTAAGAGGATACATGGGATGGTGGTGGGAAAAAAATGGTAGAGTAAATGTAGAATAAGGACAATTTTAAATACATACATACTTATATACATACATATGTACAATCACAAAGAAATACACATCGAAATAGCCCTATAACACATAAGAAGATCAAATCAGTAATAAAGTATTTCCCAACTAAGAAAAGCACTGGATCTGATGGTCTCACTGGTAAAATCTACCAAACATTTAAAGAAGGACTAGTACATATACTTCTCAAACTGTGTTTGAGTCCCTGTTTTCAGTTCTTTGAGGTATATGTCTAGGAATGAGATTACTGTTTTTAACTTTTTGAATAACTGCCAAACTTCCCACAGTGGTTGTGCCATTTGCAATCCAACCATAAATGTAGAAGTTCCATTTTTTGGCCATCATTGCCAACACTTAGATGATTATTAAAAGATAACAGAAAAATGCAAGTTGTTTCCATTTGTTGTTTTTAATCACTTCCTAGGGAGTGTGAAATGGTATCTCATTGTGGTTTTGATTTGCATTTCCACAGTGACTAATGATGTTGAGCATCTTTTCATGTACTTGTTTGTCATTTGTAGACTCTCTTTTTCCTGGATAAAATCTGTTCAAACTCTTTCTTTGTTTTTTAATTGTCTATTTTTGTTGTTGCTGCAAAGTTGTTACTATTTTTTATATATTTGAGACACTAAACCCTTATCACATATGATTTGTAAATATTTCTTTTCTTTTTGTAAGTTGTCATTTTCTTGATAATCTTTGATGCACACAAGTTTTTTGTTTTGACAAAGTCCAGTTTACTTTTTCCCCGCTTTTTGCTTATAGCTTTAGTTTTATATCTAAGAATCCACTGCCAAATCTAAGGTTACAAATATTTACTCCCATGTTTTCTAAGAGCTTTATGGTTTTTATACTTATATTTAGGTCGTAACTACATCTTTTACATGCAGATATTCACAGCTCTCTTGATACTAACAGCCCAAGATGTCAAATGCTGTCTTAAATGTTCATTTACTAATCAATAACAATGATAATATTTGATAAAAAACTTCTATAGTGAGGATAGTGGGTACTGTAGTAATGGAAGGGTGGGAGAAATCATTCAATTTGATGGGTGAAATGGTTTTAATTGCTCCATTTAGAGTTCATTTAAGTGGTAAGACCTCTCCTACACTCTACCCTTTGTTTACCATTTGAGCCCAGCATTCCCTTTGGGTTGGAGCCCAATTCTGTCCCATCCTAACCAGTTCCTGGCCAACAGAAAGAAGAGTGGAGACCTTGTCTCATGGTATCAAGCCCTTGCTCGACCCTTTTATTTGCTACTGACTTGTGTGCTTACCTGAGGCCCTGCTGCCTCCTGTTTTTTGTTTTTTTTTAAAACCTCCTCCATATTCTGCTTGCTTTTCTTAGCTTCCAGTGTTCTTTGTCTTCCTTGGTTTTGTAGTCTGACCCTTTGGCCACTGTGCATCCTTGCCCTCGTCCACCTATTATCACTCCAGGCCCAAATGAGAACTGTTTCTTATTCTTTTTTTTCTTTTTTTTTATAAATATATATTTTTATTGTTATTTATGTCTTTTACATTTTGTATTCCCCTTGGGTAGCCCACCACCAATTCACCCGTGATCCATCTCCATGGTCCCTTGTGTTCTTTTCTATTCCATTTTGTGCCCTTTTCCTTCCCTCCCTCCGCCTCCCTGTTTCTTATTCTTAACAAAGCATGGTCCTGGGTCTTCTCTGGGTCTAAAATTTACTCCTGATTCCAGCTTAAAAGCTTTGTCTCAGAGCCACGTCAGCCCATCTTGGGCTTTCCTGGGTTTCCTATTCTCTTTAACCATTGCATCTTCTCAGGTGGCACTTTAGATTCCTTGGAAAAATTCTTATGATGTCTTCTCTCCACTTGGAATAAAATAATCTTTAAAGTGTTCAACATTGTGTTGTGTGATGTGTGTGAGACAAATGTGTCGTCTCTGGTATTCTCACATTTTCCTAAACCCCCTTCCTTTATCTCTATACATCTGTCTTCCAGAGACATCAAAGAAACATGAAATGCCATGTTTATCTACTTTATTACATGGAAGTCATGAATATTTTTTTTCTTCCAGTTTTTTTATTGTTATTAATGTCTTTTACATTTTGTATTCCCCTTGGGCAGCCCACCACCAATTCACCCGTGATCCATCTCCATGGTCCCCTGTATTCTCCTCTCTTCCATTTTGTGCCCTTACCCTCCCCTCCCCCAACCCCCACCCCCCACCGCTGAGTGTCTCTCTCCCACCGGGCCTCCCTATAGTCCTGTTATAAGTGAAACCATTCGATATTTTTCTTTTTCTTTCTGGCTTATTTCACTGAGTATGATTCCCTCTAATTCCATCCATGTTGCGGCAAATTGCATGTGTTTATCTTCTTTCCATGCTGAATAGTACTCCATTGTGTATATGTACCACAT
>PVIJ01022262.1:0-16663 GCA_004024925.1 Scalopus aquaticus
GAAAATCCCTAAGAACAAAAACAAAACAAAACAAAGAATTAGATAAAATGTGAAAATGAAACTGAAATGGCAGTAACAAATTCTATATATCAACAACCACCCCAAATGTAAACACATTGATTTTATCAACCAAAAGTCAGAGTGGCCAGTTGCATCAAAAATCAAAGCCAACTTTCTGTTTTCCTAAATTTTATTTCTCTCTCATCTTCTACTTATGTATTTGTACATTTGTGTCCTCAATTTCTGAAATTATCCCTTCTGCCAGATGAAGTCTATGTAGAATTTATGTTTTAAAGTAAACTCTGCAGCTAAATAAAATCACCATGAATTTGTAAATTCCTTTATTTAATAATGCATTACATCACTCAAATTTTTACTAAGTATCGTCTCTGTGATATATTGCTGGAACAGTAATTTATTTTCCTAAGAGCTGTTCTTAGTTTCACCTGAGCTTAGAACAAATAAGGGTGTATCATGGAATTTTATTCATTTAGAGTAAAATAATTAATTTTAAAATGGACATAGTGATTTTGAGTACTAAGTTTTAGTATATAATTCGGTGTTCCAAACCAAACTTTGAGACAATTAACCAATAAAAATTACTTTCTAACTTTCATAGGGGAAAATCAAGGCTCCAAAATGAATTTCTATTTTCACCCATTAAGTTATTATTCTTAATGATTCTCCTGCTTCATATCATGGGATTGGATTTTCTCCATTTTTCCAGCAAATATAACATATTTCTCTGTTTCATTTCACATGCCTCATCTAGTGTCAATAATGAATTTCCAGTCATTGCCTTTGCTCTCTGTGCCAAATCATCTCATTCCTTTGTTTGTGGAATGTATTATACTTTTCAGGACAGTTTATTTCAGTGCAGTGTCTGGTATAGAATAGGTACTCACTAATTAATAATGCTCTGATTTTGGCCTTTTGTGCATTTCCATAGTGGTATAAAATCCATTTATCCAAATGTGTCCTAGTGAAGTGGTAATGAGAATGAAATCAAACTCCCTGGGTTCAAATGTTTGTCCATTATACATGGTACCTATAGCCCCCATGTACCACGGAGAAAAAACAAAACTTATCTAAGGCAATTGTTCAAGACAAAAATGTGTCAATGCATATAAATCTTTTCTCAGTTCCTGATCTATGATAAAGAAGCCAAACAGTCTATATGCTTATGATTTTTTTTTTTGCAATACTTGGTTTTACTTCTTCAATCTGGAAAACATTAACTTATTCTTGAAATATGAAGTGAGTGCTTTCTATAATAATGAGGCATATATTTCCCCACTAGACTATGGATATTTCCAATATATAATCTTGTCAGAATCACTTTTGCATTCTTATTTTCTAAGAAGGTGTCTGGCATTTAAAGGACAGACTGAATATTAAATAAAGTGGTTTCCTAATATTACAATATTTATACATGGCAGAAAAAAATTGTATTTCTCTCTAAATAAAATTGTAAATAGCAAATGACAGAGGTTACAGTTTAAAAAGAAATCAAACTTTCATCAATTTGTTAAAAATACCTTCAGATCATCAATGCCCAAAATTAGTGAGAACAGAAGCAATTTTATTTCTGAACTGTGGAAAATCCATGCCACCAATGAGTTAAGGTGCATTCTACCTTAAAAGTACTTCCAATTATTGGAAGCCCTGTGTGTGTGTTTCTTCACTAAACTATTTGTATCTCCTTACACTTATTTCTTTGTTTTCTCCAAGGATGACTACATCAGAATACCTGGTTTTCCTTTAGATTGAGTGAAAGTACTTCCAATTATTGGAAGCCCTGTGTGTGTGTTTCTACACTAAACTATTTGTATCTACTTACACTTATTTCTTTGTTTTCTCCAAGGATGACTACATCAGAATACCTGGTTTTCCTTTAGATTGAGTGAATTACTTCAAATTTTTTTTAATCGCCCACCAAAGGATTGATTCTCCCAGACCAACCAATCAACTCATTCAATTCACACTAAAAATAGACCAAAAAAGGAAAGAAAACAAAGAACAGAAGCAATTTTTCCCTTTATATTGTCATAGCATTTCATTTCCAAATAACAGAAAATGTTACCTTAGAATAAGAAATAATGAACCATTTTTTGTTCTCTCTGCGTAACTCTTCTTTCTGCATTCTAGTATCTCCATTGGATAATTCATGATTCCATTTTCTATACAATACAGCTGTTCCTTTGTGATCCATGTGTTATATAATACATTAGGAATAATACAGTTTATTTTCAAAAATAATACAACCCGTGGGCCTCCCCGGTGGCGCGGCTGTTGAGCGCTGTGCTGTGGAGCTGTCGGCAGCTGCAATGCGAGTTCGACACCCAGCTGGGGAGAATCCCACATGGTGCGGCAGACCTCTCCTGCCTCGCCCGCTGCTCCCCTCAGCAGTGTATTTCTGATCTGCCTGTTCTGCTCCCCGCTCTGTCTCTGGTGAGCCCTCTCGCCGCCCCACACCTCTGGTCTGTACCCCAGCTTGTATGTATAAATAAATAAATCTTTAAAAAAAATAATACAACCCGTGGAAAGCTATAGAAAAACAATAACAATAGTTAAAATTTATAATCACCTGTTATATACTACATTGTCAAGTGTACTATATTAGTAATTTTACTGAATCCTTTAAGGTTATTTTTGCTAACTGAGATTGGAAAACTCAGAGAAATTTCCAAAAAAAAAAATCATTAAAGCATAAAGTTAGCCTAATGCAAAGATCTGGTATATTTCTGGGCCTCCCCAATGGCGCAGCAGTTAAGTGCTGCGCTGTGGAGCTGTGGAGCCGTCGGCAGCGGCCAGCGATGCAAGTTCGACACCGGCCAGGGAGAATCACACATGGTGTGACAGACCTCTCCTGCCTCACCTGCTGCTCCCCTCAGCAGTGTATTTCTGATCTGCCTGTTCTGCTCCCCACTCTGTCTCTGGTGAAGCCTCTCGCCGCCCCACGCCTCTGGCCTGTACCCCAGCTTGTATGTATAAATAAAAAATAAATCTTTAAAAAAAAAAGATATGGTATATTTCCCATCCATTTTGATTCTCTGTCCTTAAGGGCTTATATCCCCTATCTTTCACTCTTCAAAGTATCAGGGAATCATCTAAAACAATCCAGTTCTATAAGGTATCATAAGAGAAATTCCAGTCAAGGAAACCTGGAGTATAGTTACATTATTTATTATAGTTAAACTATTCTTGGACTGTTTTAGCCTTTCAACAAGTAAGTGTTATTTAAGAACAATCCATCATAGAATTATAGAATGTGTTCCACTTCTACGCTCTATTTATTTGTACTAATACACTTGCATCACTTCATTCACCATGTTTTCTATTGATCTATTCAGTACAGTATAAGCTTGAATTGTTAGAAATGCATGAAAGGTAACTTGATTATTTGTGTCACGTCAAATATAGTTATCAATGCACCCCAAAACAATATCCCACACCTGTTTTATATTTTCATCTTTGGATTACACTATCTATATTACTTTCCAACTCTTACCACTGAGTGTATTATCCTTTAATAATTCTTTATAATTCTTCTTCTAAGCTCAATGAACCTTTTCTATAGTCTCGATATCAAAATATTTTGATAAGGACCAATAATTCAATATTAGGCTGGCTTGGAATATGGCAAGGAATTTTTCCAATTCTGTTTAATAACAAATCAATATTCTATGTTTTGTTCTCATGTGGAAAGTGTTCTTCACACTTTTAAAGGGGGGAAAATGAAAGTACAGAAGGATGTGTCCATCACCAGTGCTCCTGTTGTTGGTCTGGAGATTTTGAGAGAGTGCCCCAGTTAGAGTCATTAAATATTCTACATGTATTTAGCTGGACAATAAACTGTTTAGTTGAAGAACACCAATGAATCCATTCCCAAAATTTTGTTCCAACATATTAAGTGCCATGTCATCTCTTGTGAACTATGATAGCATGCCATATTTTTCTACTTTTCTTTCCTATCTGTCATTATTGAACTTTAAAGTATAATTGGTTCTTCATTAACAAGTTGTAATAATTTTAATTTGTTCTTAATTGGATGCTTTTAGAATTTTGAATAGTGTATTTTTATTTTTCAATTATATTTTATTTTGAAAGAATGCATGGCTATTTTAAAATTTATAAAAATATAAAAATTTATGTTAAAAATTAAATATCCACCTCTAAGCTTCCTGGCACATATGTCCAGGTTTAGCAATAACAATCTAGATATTTTCCCTAGAGTAATCACATTATTAACATATTATTATATATACATACTGTGCATATACATAAGTATATACATTGTTTTGTATAAATAAGATATTTACCATTTGTTGAATTATTAATATTGCTTAAGAATCACATTATACCAAAGAGTTATATCTAGGCTGTAAAATTTGACAGAACTCAAAACATGATTCACCTTTTATTAGGTATATTATTCTTGACAAATTACTTAACTACTTGGTGCTTTTGTTTCCTTATCTTCAAACTGTGGATGATAACAATGTCTGCCTCCTTGGGTTGAGGTAAGGCTAAGTGAAAATATGTATAAATCATTTACAACAATCACTGCCATTTAGTAAGCACGATATCATCTTATTCCCTTTAAGACTATTTTGTGGTAGAAATCGCAAAAAGGAAGAAACTGTTATTAAACTTATTTTGATGACAAAGAAAGTGCAGTTTAGACAATTTAAGAATATCCCAAAGTTTACAAAACAGTAATAGAACAAGGAATTAGCTGAGGGAACCTTCTATACTATCTAAACTACGTTACAAAGAGTTAGACCACCAATAAATATAATCAATTAATCATTACTCTAACATTCTATTTAAAAAATAATAATAAAAAGGAAGAACAATTCATATCTACTATTAATTGTGTGGTAAGTGCTTTCTATGGGTTATATTATTAAAACTCAAAGTGAAGAAAATGAGATACAAGGTAAATACACTTTCACTGGTAGAGAGTAAATAAGAGGTGGAATCTGTAAAACACTCAATTCTGCCAACAGAAAAGCATATGCCTTTAAGTTCACTCTGATTTACTCCTATAATATGTTGAATGTATTTCTATAGTAAAGCAAATAAATCGATTTAATCTTGATTTGGATTGCATGGCTATATTAAGATTTATTCAATCTACTTTATACTGATATACATGTAGTGCTTTAGTCATTAAATACAATGTTATAATAATCATTCATGTACATCTATGTGTACACTTTGTCTACTTTGTTTATGAGTCCATTGTCTAAGAACTTTGATGGCCAAGAAAGTAACTGACTGAAATCTTCTTGCCAAACCATCATGTCCCTTAGTTGTTTAGAGTTTCTTCAGCGATAGATGTTCTCTGGTAGGAATTACATGGTCCCCAAATTTTATGTCCACTTCCATATTTTCAACCACAAGTATCTTCCTTAAACTTGCATTGCAAAGATCTCACAGTTGAGTTGTTCCAGACCATAAGCAATTGGATATGCATTCTATTCCTCTGAATCCAGTACAATCTTATCTCAAGCAGCCAATTTCATTGCAGAAATTGGCTAATAAGTTCTGATTCTCAAAATTCTGCTCATGGAAAGAATTTACTCTCCCTAACCTCTTTGGAATATCCTTGTATGAGGTTGTAATAAAGCAATGGACAATTTTTTTTTCCTGCAAACATAAGCTACATGACCTACCCTTGAATCAAGCTCAAGTTATTTCCATCTTTATCACCTAGTTTCCATGAGATAAGGTGTAAGCTGATAGAAGCCAGTGCAGCATGGACTGATAGCATGAGTTCAACCTCTCTAGTTACTCAGTGTGGTCTTTGAACCTGCCTGATTATGATCCTGGATATACCATTTACATTTTATAATGGGGTCCTGAAGGACTAATCTGATTTCATAATTTGGTGGGTCTAGTTGGACTGCTAAGAATGTTTGCCATTTCTTATCACATGGTCACTTGTCTTTACCAGGACACAGATACAAGATGAGAGGTATATCTTTAATGATATCAGAAGAAGGTTAATTGCCTGGTGCCACTTAGAACAGTCAAAACACCAGAACATTTTCTCATCTGTATATAGATATATGTATTATTTGCCACAATGAGTATTCACAGATATTGAATTTATAAAAATTCAGTGGAAATGAATACTGGAGACACTTAACATTTATATGGAGAAAAGTGTGATAAATTTGAAATAAAACTCTTACTTTAAGATTAAAATTATGTATAGGAAAAATAAGACTTAATGTAATACAAGTGTGAATTGCTAAAACTTTTTATTGTTTATTTTTTAAACTTCTTTTTTTTAAGATTTATTTTATTTATGCATACAAGAACTGAGGTGTAGGCCAGAGGTGTTGGGGGGTGAGAGGATTTGCCAGAGACAGAGTGGGGAACAGAACAGGCAGATCCACTGAAATACACTGCTGAGGGGAGCAGCGTGGGAGGCAGGAGAGGTCTGCTGCGTTATGTGCACAGTTCCCTGGCTGGGGATTGAACTCATGCTGCAGTGGCTGCAGATAACTTCAGAATGCTGAGACTCAACCTGTTGCACCACCAGGGAGGCTCTGAGTTGCTCAAACTTTTTAAAGGCAATAAAATGAAAGGTCACTCTTGTCACTTGTGAGACCATGGGTAAAACTAGGGTGGATCACGGTAACTGAAAAAATGTCAGAAGGAAAAAGACAAATACCAGATGATTTACTTACATGTAGAATGTTGAGAAAACAGACAAAAAACAAAAGAATTGAAAAACTAAAGCAAAGTAAACCATGGAAATATCACTGAAGAATTGAGGCTCTTTGATGGGAGCAAGTGAAAACAAAGGAGGGAAGAAGCACAATGGTCTGTGTAAAAGGATGTGTGCTTAGATGGTAGGGGTGGTGATAACATATATGTAAGGATATATGACCCTATTCATCTAAATCACATAGAGTATTGTAAATCAGTGTTACCTCAATAAGAGAAAATTAATAAATAAGAATGAAATATAAAGATAAATAAATAAAATAAGTCGTAAAATTTATTAAGTACCTATAAAGTAAAAGATAGCTAAAAATAATGACAAAATTCACTCCACTTTGGAAAAAAGTTCAGTAAATCTTCCATATTCTAGGGATCAAGAAAGTACAGTGCAACTCTGGAACAAGGACTGTTCAGGCAAAACAGTATTACCCTGATGGACTATCTCCTAAAGTTATTTCAACAATGCTTCCACAGGCAGAGGACATAGCTTAGGGTATTGGAGATGCCCAGAAGCTGTCATGATGATTTGCACATCAACCTCAGGCAATAGTGGTGAAGTTATGTTGTGAGCACTAGCACTATTAACAGTTCAGAGAGCACTACTGGTTTGGCATAACTCCCCAATTACTTAGTCCTTTCCATACTGGAAGTAGTTCAATGTCAAATGAATAGTTGGTCTCCTTAATTGATTCATTAGTATCCACTCCTGTGCCTCTCCAGTTTGTTTTCACAGAGACCAGAAAGTAAATATGTTGGTCATAAATTGAAAATGAAAAGTTTTCTGTATTTTTGAGGCTAAAATCATGCCTTCTGTATTCCTCTCAGATCTTATTTATACAGCTCTAGTTATAGCTTATGAAAAAATGCCAATGATATTTTTTGAGTTTACAATTCTGTCCTATCAGTTTACTTCAGGATATTTTGTACATATTGTCCTTTCCAGATAGAAAGCGTTTTTCAGGAAGTTTGTTGTAGCAAAATTAGGTTGGGGAAGTAGGCAGATCAGGACTAGGAATGACTGTTCCTCTTACTACATCTGTGGCTTTACACCGGAAAGTAATTTTATTGAAACTTACTGTTTCTATCTGTAAAATGCAGATACGAATGGTTATAACTTTGTATTAAATAATATAATAGCATATTAATAATAATATATTAATTATAGTCACATATTAATTACAAAATAAAAATGAATATTAATATTTTCTATAGACATTTATGAATGATGATGATATTGCATTTTGTAACATTACAATATTGCAATATTTAATTACTATTAAAATTTCTATTATGCTATTACACTATTAATATTTTTCTATTGTTCCTTCTACACTCTACAGTTTCATGTTGTTAGTTCCTATTTAAATGTCAACTCAGACACCTCTCCATTAGTGAGCCTTTTATAACCTCTAAAATTGGTATAACTTTATTCCTCTGAATTTTTGCAGTACTCTGTGCTGACCTATATGATATGCAACCATACCAAGCCAGGTAGTATCTGCCTTTGGCAGATTTTGCAGGCTTTTAATGATGTGATTGGGTGGTAGACACAGGCAGACAGACAAAGCAAGAAAAATTCCAACTCTGAGAGAGGCAACACAGCAATTTCCCTGCCCAACCCAATTTGGCTATTAAGTGCCCATAGACATATGACCAATACATAGTTGCAAACACAAAACCCCTCTATTATGTGCTAGATGTCTGAATGGTGGAAACCAGCATTTCAAGGGGTGGCTGTTGTGTGGAAGGTGAAAAATGGCCTGATTTTAACTCATTTTCCTTACACTACAGCAAACTTTTTTTCATATTATTGTCCTGCATACTTTTCTTTCACCTAGAGAGTATGCAGTGTCAACACAAGAACAACGACACCTTTATTTTTTCTCTGGCCAGTGCCTACTTCAGCTTCTCACATTTGTTAAGATTTCAAGGAATAAATGAAACAATGGACACATTCTCACCAGTCATTGAGTAGCAGGGCCATTTTAGCTTCCTTCAGTAGAGACAGTGGAAGTGGCACCTGGTTTGTCTATCTTCCACTTGCTAGTTAATTCTGCACAAAGAGCAAGAATGGAGAGTTTGCACATAAAATCACTAAATGGAAATGTTATTGGTGGCAAATAGAAGTCACTCCCAGGTGATTGAAGATGCACCCTTGCTAGTAGTTATAAATGAAAACAAATTCACTTATTTTAAGATTTATTTATTTATGCATACAAGAGCTGGTGTGTAAACCAGAGGTATGGGGTGAGAGGATTCAGTAGAGACAGAGTGGGGAGAAGAACAGGCAGATTGACTGAAATACACTGCCGAAAACTCACTTTTTAATGGAATTGGCCAAATAAGTTACCAAAAGTAAATACTAAAATTTCAAATGTCCACATATCAACCTCTTTCATTCTGTTAGAGGAAACCAGTCCAGTAATATCACCAACTAAAGTCAAAATTTAGTTCCCCCCCAAAAAAAAAAGTGAGGGATGTTTACAGGTTAATTGAAATGATCTGTGTATAATATGTCTAGCTCTTTATAAGCAAAATAATCTCAGAAAGTGATTACATTAAATTCACTCATAACAAAGAAAAATAAAAGTTTGAGATGACCATTCAGTTAAATTGTTGTTCTATGTGTGTCTGTTTGTCTGTGTGTTTTGTGTGAGAGACAAACTGAGTCAGAGAGAAAATGTGTATTTTACACATGCATGAGTTTATGAATATGTGAATTTAGTTACTTGTCAAAAATGTTTCAGTACAGCAGTAATATAAACAAGAAGGGTGAGCATAGAGCACTATCTCAAACTTGAGAATCTTACAATGTTTCAAAAGCAGAATCAGATTCAAGAGTAACCCTCCTTCTTTCTATTCTGTTTAAACTACCTCTCTATTTTTTTTTTCAATCACTTAGCTTTTGGAGGAATCATGCACCATGCAAAATCACTTAAATTTATAGTATTCAATTATACCATTAATCAAATTTCTGTTTGTGAATAATAGAAACTGTCAGTAGACAACTGTTCTTGCATATGCTGTAAATGGAATACTCTTTACATGGAATGATATTGTAACAATAGAACCAGGTTGGGAAAAATCAATATGTTTGACTATATAAAACTCAAATAGCTATTTCATAAAGCCAATAAATAATCCATAAAAAAACTTGAATTATATAAAGTGTATATAAATTTATGATAATGGATCTGCTGTCTCTTCAAAAGAAACAGAAGTGGACCACTTAAATGGAATGAGACTTGCGTACTCTAGATTAGGATGTCTGTGTTTTCTTTGATTTGCTATTATTGGAATAATGTTAATTAAGGCCCATGACAACATAGAGGAGTAATACAGAAGATTTGTATGCCTGAGTGATTTTTGAATTTATGAGAAATGCTTTACTCATGAATTGAAATCAACCTCATTGTACAAAGCAAATTCAGTCAGGTTGATACTGGGCAAAAGGGGCTTTAAAATTGCCAAAGGCAGTGCCCCAATTGCTTATCAGTAACTATCTTGGTTCTGCGCCCGCGTGCACATTTGCAAGACTACTCAGGCTTAGGGAAAAACAACATTGGGATTTATTTAACAAACAGGGAAAAAACAAAGAATTACTGAAGTCAACATATGGCTGTTTACCTTACTTAAAGCAATGTCCAGTCCTTTAAGTCCCAGAAAAGTAACAAAGGTGGCGTCTTCCCTCCACTGCTGAGGTGGAGCTCCTCTTCCAAACAATAGGCCACGTTTCCAAAATGGCATCTTCCTTCTGTAGACGCGCACCGATCAGACTGCTGGCCAGTTTCCAACTCACGAGGACGACCCAGAACACAGCTGGAGATGCTCCCAGAACTGCCATGGTGTCCCAGCGCAGCACCAAGCCAACAATACTGCAAACAGCAACTACAGCAGCCAAACAGCCCTTCAGACTGCACTCATGCATTTATTTATTTATTTATTTTTTTAAATTTTTATTGTTATTTATGTCTTTTACATTTTGTATTCCCCTTGGGTAGCCCACCACCAATTCACCCGTGATCCTTCTCCATGGTCCCTTATATTCTTTTCTATTGCATTCTGTGCCCTTATCTCTCCCTCCCCCACCCCCCACACCGCTGAGTGTCTCTCTCCTATTTGGTTTCCCTACAGTCCTGTTATAAGTGAAACCACTCGATATTTTTCTCTTTCTTTCTGGCTTATTTCACTGAGTATGATTATCAATATATTCTCCAAGAAATATTAGTTTATATTGTTATCAATGGTATACATTTTTGTTGATCCAATTGGTAGATTATGAATGTTCAATAACATACATTTTGAAATTCTGAACACTGTATACAGTTTGCTCTTTCTGAGTACCCTAATTAAAGCAACACTTCACAGCCTTCACTTTTCCTGACTAACCACCTTTCTATTTTTTTCTTTCTAGCCCTTATTATAATTGTAATATATATTACATATATCACACACTCATTCTTGGTCTCATTCATTACTTTTATTTATGGTACTTACTAAATACCCAAAATTAGAGAGTGTTCCTCTGTCAGTATTGCTTTTCTACTCAATAACCAGTTTATAAGGCATTCACCATCACTTATCTTATTGCTACCAAGGTTTGGCAGAGAGTTTAATAATCTTCTAGAGTTTTATGTGTTTCTAATAATACAGCATGGTTTCCATGACCGAACTGGTGAGTCATCTTAGAACTTTAGAGCTAAAGTTTATGCAGTCCAGAGACAAAGTATTTATGATCTATAAACTAAGCTATCGATCTACAATCTAATGCCTATTCTAAAATCAAATGGTGGATGATTTTAAAGATTATTTTTAAAATGTCACATATATACTCATGTCCATGCAGGTTAATGATTTTTGGTACATCTTTGTAATTAATTCATCTTCTTAAACCACTGTTACGCAACCACCCCAAACCAAGCAAGTTCAGTATCAGTCGAAGCAGACTTGTTCCATTAGTCATTTTCATAATGTCCCTTTTATTGTTTATGCTCCACACACCGTCACACCACACCCTGCCAATGGCTACTCTGCTACCCTCTGACTAGCTGCTATTCTCCTCCCCTTTGACTAACTGCTATTCTATGCTAAGCCATGCCCCCCAGGCTAAGCTAGGCTAAGCCATGCCTCCTCAGGCCTGGCCATCAGGCAGCATTGCATCAGTTTGTGGAGGCCCATCCCCCAGGGGATGGCAGGAAAGTCTGAGAGCCTCTTGCCTACCCCACAGTCCACCCCTTCAGGGTTTTCCGCCAAACAGTCCAAAAAAAAAAAAATGCACCAAAGCTGAATACAAAAAAAATACAACAGACTACAACACAATATAACTAAGCCTAATTCCTCCTTGGGGCGAAAAGATAAAGAAGTTATAGGTACCAGCAATGGGAGATCCTTCCCATCTGGCAATATACATTCCAATTTTGTGTCCAAAGACAATATTGTAGTGATATTCCAGGTTGTGAGTACCATAATTGTTTTGCCACTGAAGAAGCATCAGAAGGCTCTACATGAAATAAGAGTGGTGAGCTCATGATGGGCCATAAGGTCAACACAAACGTTGCCTTTAAAATTGCCTTCGGTCTGCTACCCCAGGATGGGTAACACGTACCCGTGTCAGCCACTGTGCAATCACCCACGGTGTTACCTGCAAGTCAGCCTCAAGGCCACAACCCCAAGGGGCTATCAGAGCCACCCAGCGCATGTGTGGAGCCTTGACGGTCCAGGGCCATTCCCAGTCCACAGTCTGCCCTGGGTCCACCCCTGTCGGGGTTGGCAATAAAATATTGCCCTACCGTTCAAATCCAGGTTTTAACAAAATGTCTGAAGTTTGTATTTGCAATTGGATGGGAGCAGCAGCACGATGCAGCAAAGCCTCCACCGGGGCCAGGCCGCCTTTCCTACTCCTCTCATTTAGTGTTCGCAGTACATCCCACCGGCTTCGGCTCCACCCTGCCAGCATGGAGTGGGGGCCGTAGCCCCCAGTCCTTGCTTTAGTAAGCCATTTTAACTCTCTATGATCCCTGCAGCTTTGGGATTATAGGGCGTAAAATTTCCATTCAACACCCATGTCCTTGGCCCACGGTGCACCCGAGTACCTGTAAAATGAGTCCCTTGGTCGCTCTCCACCACCAGTGGATGTCCATATGCAGCACAGAGGGATTCCAGTGCTGCCAAAACTGCCTTTTGGTCCCCCATGTTGGTGGTGGGCAGGCCCGACCTGGGCTGCCTATTTCCCTGCCCCCGACGTCAGTGGCCGCAAGAAGATGTCTGCAGCAAAGACTGGTTCCCGAGCTCCCGGGTCCCTAGCTTTGCTCAGATACTGAAGAAAAACCTGCCTAGTGCCCATTTCCTCCTGGCATTACAGTTGGTGTAGTTTCGGCAGGATGATTACACATACGGGTATGGAGCCCTCTGAAGACCTCAGGCGGGACTGACTGGTGGCAGGCCATGAGCATGCAGAGCTCGGAAGAGGCACCTTCCCAGAGGTCGCCTGAGGAGGACGTGCCCCCAGCGCAAGTGGAGAGCACTGCGCATGGTGGGGAAGGCACTGGACAGACATGGTGCCTGCTCGGAGGCAGGGCTGGTGGTTGAGTTTTCCTTCACAGCTCTGCAATTGGAGTCCAGACAACGCTGGAGGCCACAACAGCACAGGAGGTGGACCAGAGTCCTGGGGATGCGAGGAAAAGCTGAAAACACGGAGCGCAGGAGGCGGACAAGGACCAAGAGCTGCGGGATGAGACCTCGAGTGAGGAGGAGACGGCCCACGAGGACCAGCCCAGACCCTGAGGCAGCAGAGTGTCAGGAAGAATGAGTGAAGCACTGATGGACTTAGACTGTTGTGACTATGGGACCCTGGGGATGGATGGCGCCATTTGTATGCCCCAGAGGATGGGAATCGGAGGTGGCCGGTGGGCCTTGGTGGCCAAAAGCAGCCTGTGAGCTGCCCGGCACTCCCAGGGCCTCAGCCCAGAGAGGCAATGGCGAGTAGCAGAAAGGGCAGGCCTGAGAGCAGTCCAAGATTGGCTGAGGGAGGAAGCCCTCACCAAGTTCTCTGCAGCCAGGCAGAGGAGCTGTGAAAGACAACTTAAGGCAAAAGCTGGTGCCAAGGTTGGGAAGCCCTGAGTGGTTGATAAGAGGCTGAAATGTTGTTAAAGGTCAGTGAGTCTCTAAAAATTGCCTGTGTGTGATGCCCTGCTCACTGTTGATAAGGGTGAGATGCTGAGGAGCCCATCCTTGGGGGTGGGGTGGGGAACGTGGCTGGTGGTGGAGACCACAGCCGAAGAGGGGACCCAAGAGAAGCCATATGTGGATCTTGTATCCACGGATCCCCGACACATGTGCGTGTGCAAAGGGTTGGCCCCAAAGTGCAGGGTCTGCGTGTCACGTTAGTGGCTGCAATATCTGAGTGTAGGGGTGACGGCAGAGAGTACCCTGGGGATTGGGCAATGACCCCCCAAAGAGTAGTATCACCAATCCCAAGAGTTAAGAGCATTCTGGGGGTGTATGTGGAGTGTGGCTTGTGGCTGAGACCACAGCCAGAGAAGCCCGGAAAGACTGACGGCTCCTGGCGGGAGATGGCAAATGCCATGAGTGGTTCCCCTCTTGAATGAGCAGTGCCTTTGGCAACAAAAATTGGAAGATTGTCTTTGGTGCCAATAATTGTCTTTTGCCCATAGGTTGGTGCCCTACCTTGTATTTTTGTGCCTGCTTACTTGTATGCTTACTTGTATTTTGTTTTCAGTTACATTGTTATTTGTGTGGAAATCCCTGAGGGGGGGGGGTGACTTGTGGGGTAGGTGGGAGAGCTCTCAGGCTTTCCCACTGCATCCCCCCCTTGGGGATGGGCCTCTGCAGGCCTACATGCTGAGTGACAGAGTAGGAAAGCCTGGGGGGTGTGGCTTAGAGTAGCCTTTAGTGTGGCTACGGAGTGCATGAGCAGAAAGAGAGAGAGAGAGAGAGAGAGAGAGAGAGAGAGAGAGAGAGAGAGAGAGAGAGAAGAGAGCAGAGGGAAGAAGCAGAAGCAGCACAGAGGGCAGTAGCAAGAGCACGCTGCAGGAATGGCTCCAGAGAAGCTGAAGATTTGCCAGGGGCCAGGAGGCCCCCCTAGCCTCCTGGTCCCCTGGCCACAAGCAATTGGTAGCCAGTGGCCCCCCAGCTCCGCCACCTTGTATATAGTTGCCAGAGTTTAAGGTTTCCAGAGTTTAAGAGTATAAATAAAAAAGGCCATAAAAAGCCACTGTGGGCTCCAGGACTCATTTATACACGTCTATTCATCATTGAGAACCTGTTTAGTGCCATTTCCTGCTGGCACTACAACCACCGACAGTTTTTAATTTATTTTTTAAATATTTATTTATGTGCAGAAGAACTGGGGTGTAGGCCAGAGGTACGGTGAGTGAGAGAATTCACCAGAGACAGAATAGGTAGCAGAAAAGGTGGATTTACTGAGAATAGCAGTCCCTGCTTTTCCTTGTGGATTATGAGCATTTAAGATCCTGCTCCAACTTTTCATTTTTAGTTTAGCTCTTTCAGTTTTAAATGTGTCTCTGAAACAGAAAGTTTAGATGGCTGTAGGGTAGGCGGAAGAGTTGTCACGGTTTTCTGCCTACCTCTCAGTGATGGACCTCTGTAAGCCTATGCACGTGCCTGATGTCTGGTACCTGAAGAAGGGCGGGGCAGAATGGGACTTAGCGGGGTGTAACAGGGAATAGCAGAGCTTGCGCGTGTGAGAGGCACAGATACAGAGAGAGCATGAGGAAGAAGAGCATGGCAGCAGCCTTGGGAGCATTTAGCAGGAGCAGCAGCAGCAGAGAGACCCAAAAAACTGAAGACTGGCCAGGGACTAGAAGGCCAGCCAGCCTCCTGACCCCCTGGCCACCTTGCCTGCCTTGTACATAGTCGCCTAATTACAAAAGACGTAGTAAAGGACTACAGGACTCCTTTCCTATTGACCTGTCTGTGCAGCTTCATGAAGAACCTGTGCTTCCTTGTGTTTTCCAGCCACAATAATGGCTTAAACTTTTTGAGCCAATTTTTCATTTTGTGACTTTTAATTGGTAAGGTCATGCCTTTCACTTTAGAATGATTACTGACACATATTGATCTCTACGCTTATTGTTATTATCACTCATTTTGTAGGGGTTGTTTCGTTTTTCTGTTGTTTCATTTTAATTTGTTTCTCCCCTTCCTGTATGTATTTCCATATTTATTAATTTATTCCTATTTATTTCTTTGTTTCTGCTCTGTGAGCCTCTATTCTGGATTTTGTTGTTGTTGTTGTTATTGCTGAAATTACTATGACTTAATAAATCCTTTATATGTTTATGTTCTGTGCCATTTAACTATATAGGTTCTGTCCATTTCTTCTTAGCCTTAATATTTTATTGTTGATGCATATTGTTACTTTACATTCTTATTGTAATTTTGTTCAGCTTTTTTGTTTCTTCTTTTCCTGTAGAAAATTCATTTCAACATTTCTTGTAGGACAGTTTTGGCATTAATAAACTCCATTAGCTTTTATTTGTCTTGGCAAGTCACTTGTTCACCTTCATAAGTGAATGATAATTTTGCAGAACAGAGTATTCTTGGCTGAAAGTTCTTTTCTTTTAGTATTGTGAATACTTCCTTTCATCTCTTCTTTTCTGAACAGTGGGATTAAGTCTGAGGAAAGCTTTATTTGTGTGATTTTATAAGATATTTTCTTTATCCTTGTTTCCAAATAATTTTTATCTTTATTTTTTGATAATTTAGCAATGATGTGTCGCTGTATGTCTTTGCATTTTAAAAACTGGGTTTTCTGTATGTTTCCTGATATTCATACTTACTTTAGTCTTTTTTTAATATATATTTTTATTGTTATTTATGTTTTTTACATTTTGTATTCCCCTTGGGTAGCCCACCACCAATTCACCCATGATCCATCTCC
>PVIJ01022263.1:0-16524 GCA_004024925.1 Scalopus aquaticus
AAAAAAAATTAAAAAATAAAACCCTTCTCCACTGGATTTTTCATGAGTTAATGAACCTGTTTTGGCACATTTATTTTGCTTTCCTTTTGCTGTGAACATTTTTGATTATACAGATTTGTAATCTTTCAAATTATTTCCTTGGGATGTAAATTCCCATCGAAGGTTACTGGACTAAAGGATTAAGACATTTTGGAGGCCTTTGCCCAGCTTCCTTTTGAGAGGAAGTTTACATGGTGATTGAAAGCAGGAACATTGGAATAAGACAGCATACGTTAGAGTCATTACTGTACCGCTTCCCAGCTGTGTCACCTTTACCAAGTGTTTACCTATTCTGAGCCCTGTTTTCCTTATTTTCAAAATGGGAACAATAATTTGTACCCCATAGAGTTGTCTGAAGTTTAAATGATAAATACTTATATACTATAGTTAGTACATTGCAACAATAAGAAATATTATTTCCCCCTCATGGATGGTAATTTCCAGGAGAGCAGGAGTGGTGTCTATCTTGATCCCTATTATGTCTCTGGCACCTAAAACAGTACTTGATGCAGAAGAATTACTGCATAAATATTTATTGAATGAATATATGTCACAGATTATAATAATTATAATGCCAACAGTGATTTAAGGGTATATTGTGTTTTCTATATCCTCGTGAAGTATGAATTTTCTCATTAGAAAGACCTCTTTGCTTTTTCAATGGTTTCATTGCTAATTTACATTTTATAGGCTTTTTTTTTCTCAAGGAATTTGTGTATGCACATTGCTCCTGACTTCTTTTAAATGCTTAACTGAGAAAACAGCCATTTGGTCAGTGAAAAGGGCTGGATTTTCATAGTTCTCTTTTTCCATTCCTAGAATAATGTTTAAACAGGTGCAGTGTCTAAAAATGGAATTGACCTGGCCACATTGTTGGGTAGTCATCCCATTCCTATGACACAGCCAGGACCTACTACATTGATGGCTTAGCTATTAACAGTGCTTTTCAAACTTGAATGTGCATAGAATCATCTGGGAATTATTATAAGGAATGATGATTCAGTAGGGCTGTGGCCCATACTCTCAGTGAAAATATAGACAAACCAATCATAAAGATGCAAAGGTGAGAAGTATCAGCACCTATAGCAGGTTAAGAGTAAAGGGACTGTTCCTTTTTTTTAGGATGAGAAATACTTGAATACTTAAATATACTTATTGGTCTAGACAGGTGATAACTATGTTATTGGTCTCTGTGTTAGTGGGGCTAGGAGACTTGATAAATAGTGCTTTATGCACAACAAAGTTTTTTGTCGCTGAGTTATTATTCTCTAATCTTTTTTGTTTTCCATTATCATCATCCTAAGGAGCCATGGGTTTAAAAACATATAGCAGCCTTATTGATATATTATTAACCTACCATAGAGCTCACCTTATTAAAGTCTACATTGGAGTGATTTCCAATATATTCAGAGTTGTGTAGCAATCACCACAATCAATTTTATAACATTTTCACTACCTCAAACAGAAACCTCATACTTATTAGCAGTCACTCCATTTCTCTTCAACGCTCACAGCACTAGGCAATCACTAACTTCCTCTCTGTGTGTATAGATTTGCCTATTCTGGATATTTCACATAAATGAAATCAGACACTATGTGCTCTTTTGTGATTGTCTTCTTTAACTCTTTTACATGAACTTATTTTTTATTGTGAACACTTGTGTTCATTTATTTTTAAAAACATTTTATTGTGGAAATGTAAAATGCATGTAAGCTGAGAAACTAGTATAGTGAACCAGATGTGTCCATCATCTATCTTCAGTAGTTATCTACTCACAACACTTTTGTATGATCTTTAATACCCACTTAGTTTCTGTTTTACAACTAAGTTATTTTGAAGCAAATCCCAAACAACGTATTACATTTATCCCATAAAATAAGAACTTTTAAGAGACTTAACATAATTCTTTATTACACCCAAAACAATTAAAATATTCCGTTGATATCATCAAATAGTTAATATTAGAATTTCCCAAATAAAAAACAATTAATTTCTTAAACACCTTTGTTTATTTTTTTTTACAATATAGGATTTTCCCCCTTAGATGGGATTCTGCAAAAGACTAAAAATGTATCTACCATACAATCCAGCAATCCCACTCCTAGGAATCTGCCCAAAGAACACAAAAGCCCTAATTCAAAAGGAAACCTGCACTCCTATGTTTGTAGCAGCACTATTCACAGTAGCCAAGATGTGGAAACAACCTAAGTCCCCTCAAACAGATGAGTGGATCAAGAAGATGTGATATGTATACACGATGGGATACTGCTCAGTGATCAAAAAAGATAAATTCGTGACATTTGGGGCAAAATGGATGGAACCTAGAAAGGATTTCCCCAATTTTTTAAATAGTTGGTTTATCAGAATTCAGACAAGGCCCACACATTGGCTGGAGTTGGTGTGTCTCTTAATTCTCTTTAAAATGCCCCATTTTCCCTCTTATAATTTACTTCATTAAGAAATTAGTTGCTTGATCTCCAGACTTTCTTATATCTTGAACTTATTGGTCCCATCATCATGTTATTATTTTTATTATATAATGTACTCATCTGGTTCTATACTTACTATCATACTGTCAGTTTGTAGTTACATCTAGATGTTTGATCAGTACAGGTTTAGTTTTTTTTTTCTTTTGCCTAGCACTTTGTTTTTTATTGCCCCACATCTGGAGGTACATCATATCAGGTTGCCTTTTATTGTGAAATTTTAATATTGATGCTGATCCTTCAGCTTGATCCTTACATTATAAAATTTCCTACCAACTTTTACTTCACCTAGTGGTTTTTATAGCAATCTACCTAGATCCATTACTTAATATTGGGCTAAAAATGGTGATATTTTAATTCTATGACTCAATATTTTTAGTAAAAGTTTTATTTTATTTTAATTTTATTTAATTTATATCCTTTACATTATTATGTATCCCCCGTAAGTTTCCCACCATCAATTCACCCATGAACCATCACCATAGTCCCTTGCGTTCTTTTCTCCCCTATTTTGGTCCCTCTTCCTTCCCCTCCCCAGCAGGATGTCTCTTAATTGTGGTTGCCTGCTAGTTTTTGTTTTTGATTTGTGTGCTATTGTCTTCTTCTGATTTCTCGTTTGGCTCTCATATTCCTCCTATAAGTGATACCATTTGATATTTTTCTTTTTCCTTCTGGCTTATTTCACTGAGCATGATCCCTTCTAGCTCCATCCATGTTTCTCTGAATTGCATTAGTTTATCATTTTTGATTGCTGAGCAGTATTCCACTGTGTACATGTACCACTTCTTGATCCAGTCATCAATTTTTGGGCATTTGAGTTGTTTCCATATTCTAGCTATTGTAAATAATGCTGCAGTAAACATAGGTGTGCATGTGCCCTTAACCAAAACAAATAGACAGCCCACTGACTGGGAGAAAATATTTGCACTCCATGCAACAGACAAGGGACTGATCACAAAAATCTACAAAGAACACAAATGACTCAACAAAAACAAAGCAAAAAATCCAGTCAAAAAATGGGCAGAAGAACTTAAAAGACATTTATCCAAAGAAGAAATGCAAATGGTAAAAAGACATTTGAGAAAATGTTCACCATCCCTAATAATTAGGGAAATGCAAATAAAAACCACAATGAGATGCCACCTTACACCAACAAGAATGGTACACATTAGAAAAACAGAAAACAACAAATGTTGTTGAGGATGTGGAGAAAAAGAAACACTCCTACACTGTTGGTGGGAGTGCAAACTGGTCCAACCTCTGTGGAAAACTGTATGGCGGTTTCTCAAACAAATAAAAATGGAGCTTCCATATGACCCAGCAATTCCACTCCTAGGAATATACACAAAGGACACAAAAACAGTAATAAGTGTTTTTCTGTAATGAAGGTGCTATCCTCATTAACTATATGGTTATCCTGAAATGTGTTTGTGCTGAAAAGGCAGAAAAAAATGAGCTTCCACCCTTTAAATTATTAACTTTACCTTTCAGATGATTTGACTCCCCAAAGGCAACAATTTTGAACAGCTACTATAGAACTCAAGAATTTTTATACTTGATGAATTTCAGTCCATTGAGATTACTATTTATTATGCTGCTCAAATTGCCCTGCCTTTGCTTAGTGGAAACCTATTTGAGGTACTTTAACTTTATTTGATAGAAGAAGCAAATAAAACTAAAATAGTTGTGATTTAGTTAAAGAATTCTTTGGTATACTTTGCTGCATGACCATCTTTTTATCTAAAAGTCCTTTGGACTTTCCAAACTATAGATCTTTGTTCATACTATTCAACCTATTAGAATTCAAGAGCTAATGAGTCATGTAATTACTAATTTTGTGAAAGGGTGGGCATATGGGAGTTGGCCATTCAAGTCTTTTTTCCCCTCAAATTTTGTCAGTCATTTACATAATTATATAATTTTAGGAGTACTACTGATCACCTCCATATGTGCATGTGTTTTCTTCACCCTCCACCAGAATTCCAGTGTTGGTATCCTATTCCCTTCCTTTTCCTATCCCCTCTTCCCTGCTCACCTATTCTCTCTGGTAATTAGTATATTTTACATGGAAGCTAAGAAATATTTTAACTGTGCTTTGTTAGTTTGTTCCTTTGGTCATTTACATACCAGTGAAACCATCTGGTAACTTTCACTGTCTGACTTATTTCATGTAGTAAATCACCTCAATAACATCCATCCATTTTGATTTACATTTTTCTCATAGTAAGTGACACTGAGCATTTTTTTTTTCATGTGCATGAAGACCAATGTATTCTTTGGAAAAATATCTGTTTAGGTCTTTTGCCAAATTTTTGATTGGGTTGACTTGTATGAGTTCTTTATATACTTTGGAATTTGCCCCCTATTCAGACTTGTGATGTACAAATATGTTCTCCCAATGTGTAGGAATTAAGTAAAGATCTAGTTTCCTTCCTTCCTTCCTTCCTTCCTTCCTCCCTTCCTTCCTCCCTTCCTTCCTTCCTCCCTCCCTCCCTCCCTCCCTCCCTCCCTTCCTTCCTTCCTCCCTCCCTCCCTTCCTCCTTTCCTTTTCCCTCCCTCCCTCCTACCTTTCCTCCCTGTTTTGCATGTGGTTGTTCCAGTTTCCTAATGCCATGTGTTAAGGAGTCTTTCCATTCTCCATTGTATGGTCATTGTTCCTTTGTCTAAGATTAACTATCTGTATTTGTGTGGGTTTATTTCCTGGCTATCTATACTGTTTGATTGGCTTGTGTTTCTGTTTTTGTTCTGATGCCATACTGTTTTGATTACTATAACTTTGTAGTATAATTGAAGTCATGGTATGTGGTACCTCCATCTTTTCTTATTTTCACTCAGGATTTTTTTTTGGGGTGTGCTATTCAGGGACTTTTGTGGTTCCATGAACATGTTATAATTGTACTGTATCCTTGAAAAAATGTCATTGAGATTTCTAAATTAAGTTTAGGTAATATGGCCATTTAATCCTTTGCACTCGAGCGGCGCTGCTACGGCGCCTGGGGGTTTAATGCGTCCACTCGAGCGGCGCCACTACGGCATCCGGGCGGTTTAACGTGTCCACTCCAGTGGCGCCGCTAGGGCGCCCAAGCGGTTTGGAATTCGATATGTTTATTTCCGATGTGTGATAAGATATTCTTATCACAATTACTTTCGTGGACCAGGCTCAGCCTGCGTCCTTAGCCAATTCTTAGCTTAGCTTAGTTAGTCCAGCTTAGCATTGTGATATGTGTCCTGACAAACCGAGGCTGCATCTTGGGGATTGTTTTACTAAATATCACACAAAAACTCATTACAGACTGTAATATTTAACAGATTTTGTTGTATTCAATGTAAAAATAAATAAATTGATGAAATTTTATTATTTGTATACATTTGTTTGAGTATAACATGATTTCAAGGTACCTGTAAAACGCTTCCCTAATATAGCTGAAATCATTTCGAGTTGCGTTTTCGCCCATGTGAAAAAGGCCTCGAGTGCAAAGGGTTAATAATGTTTATCCTTCCAATCCATCAACACAGGGTATATTTCCAATTTCTTGTGTATTGTTTCCTTTAACAGTCTCATAGTTTTCAGTGTATAGGTCCTTCACCTCCTTTAAGTTAGCTACCAGGTATTTAATCCTTTTTCTTATGATTGTAGATGAAATTATTTTCTTAATTTCTCTTCAAACTCATTTGTTGCATATAGAAATCTAACAAATTTTGTACTGATTTTGTATTCTTCAACTTCATTATTTCTGGTTATTTTTTGGTAATTTTGGATTTATCATGTCATTGGCAAATAGTGAAATAGTGATATTTTTTCTTTTTTCCAATTTAACCTACTTTTATGTGTTTGTCATACTTAGTTGCTCTGAGTAGGACTTTTAAAACTATGTTGAACAGTAGTGGTAAAAGTACACATCCTCGTCTTGTTCCTGATCTTAGGGGAATTGTTTTCAGTTTTTCAACCACTGAGTGTGATGTTGACTGTGGTTGTACATATGACTTTCATTATGTTGATGTATATTCCTCTTATTCCCAAATTACTGAGAGTTTTTATTGTATGTGGATGTTGAAGTTTGTCAAATGATTTTATGGCATCTATTGAAATAATCGTGATTTTTTTTGGTCTCCCTTTTTGCTTTTTTTTTTTTTTGAAGATTTATTTATTTATGCATACAAGCTTGGGAGGCAGGCCAGAGGTGTGGGGCGGTGAGAGGGTTCACCAGAGACAGAGTGGGGAGCAGAACAGGCAGATTGACCCAAATACACTGCTGAGGGGAGCAGTGGGCGAGGCAGGAGAGGTCTGCTGCACCATGTGGGAATCTCCCCGGACGGGCATCAAACTCACGCCACAGCTGCCGGCAGCTCCACAGCACTGTGCTTAACCTGTTGCGCCACCAGGGAGGCCCTCCCTTCTTGTTGATCTGGTGAATGACATTGATTGATTTGTGTATATTGATCCAAACTTGCATCCCTTGATTGAAACCTACTTGTTCATTATGGATGATTTCTCTTAATATGTTTTTAGATTTGGTGTGCCAAGGTTTTGATGAGGATTTTTATATCTATGTTCATCAGGGTTATTGATGTACAGTTTTCTTTTTTCATGCTGCCTTTTTTTTTTAGTTTTGGGGTCTAGGTAATGTTGGTCTTTTAAAATGTGTTTGGATTATTTTTTGCTGATAACTTTATTGACTTATCAGTCACCTGCCATAAAATTCAGCCATTAAGTTATGTATGTCATTGTTCTTTAGCATATTCACAGAGTTGTATAACAATTACTACAATCAGTTTTATAACATGCTCATCATCCAGAAAAGAAATCCCATCCCATTTAGTGTTTAGCATCCTTAAGTACTTAAGTACTGGGTCCTTAAGTACTGGGTAACAGTAAACTTCTATCTCTGGATATTGATTTAATCTGGAAATTTCATATAAGCAGAATCATGAGATAAGTCATCATTTGTGACTTCTTTCCCTTAGTGTGCTATTTTCATGGTTCATTCATGTTTTAGCATGTATTAGTGATTTATCCCTTAACATTTCTGAATAATATTCCATATATGTATATACCGCATTTTTATTTATGTATTCATCATTTTAAAATTTTGCTTGTTTCTACTTTTTAGCTATTATGAGATGGAGGTCGAATCAATCACCAGTGTTCCTATGTAATGACACCTCCATTAAAACTTTTAAAAGCATGGGATTCAGAATGTTTTCGGGTTGGTGAGTTAGAATGCCTCCACCTGATGTTGTGCCAGGCACCAAACTCCATGAAAATATATTTATTTGTTTAGGACTTGGCCCTATATATCACATTCATCTGAATGTTGATATATATCCTTGAATATTCTTTGTAGTAAACCATTAATCTAGTGAGTAAATGGGCTTCATGACTATTGTAAGCAAATTAACTAAACCCAAGAAGGGCATCATGAGAACCTTTGATTTTTAGCCAGTAAGTAAAAAGCACAGGAAATAACATGGACTTTTGATTGACATCTGAAATGGAGGGCAGTCTTGTGAAACTGAACCCCTGTGGAATATGAAACTGTCTCTGTGTAGGTACTGTCAGAATTAAGTTCTTTTGGTGTGGGGAATATTAACCTCCTCCAAGTCACATACACATAGATATTGGGCCCAGAATCCTTAACTGTTATAAATTTTTAAAAAATTTATATTGTTCACTACTAGTGTATATAAATACTATTTATTTTTATATATTGACTTTTGATTTAGTAACCTTGTTGAAGTTCTCTATTAATTCAGTAGATTTTTTTTACTGGATTCCCTTGGATATATTGTATACAAGATCATATCACCTGCAATATTGACAGTTTTACTTATTACATTTTAATCTGTATACCTTTCATTTTTTTTCTGTTTGGCTGAATGCCATAACTGTAATCTCCAGTATAATCTTGAATAGAACTGGTGGGTGGACATCCTTGTCACACACTTGAAATTAGTGGGAAAGTAGTCAACCTTTCACCACTAAATATGAAGTTAACCATATTTTTTATAAACACCCCTCTTCAGGGTGAGGAAATCCCTTCTTGTTTTGCCACATGTTTCAATAATGAAGAAAATTACTTTATGAAATCCATTATTTTCATCAACTAAGATGATCATGTGATTTTCTTCTTTATTCTATTACCTCTTCTCCCCTCCCCTCCCCTCCCCTCTCCCCTCCTCTCCTCTCCATGTATTCCATTGATTTTCATATGTTGAACTAGCCTTACATTTCTGGAATAACTCCCTCTTGGTATATGTATCTCTGATTCATGTAGTATGTTTCTGGAATTAGTTTGCTGTTATTGAGGTTTTGCTCACATATTTACAAGGATTTCTTTTCTGGTGCTTTTATAAGGGTTTCTTTTCTGGTGATGTCTTTGTTTTGTTCTTTTATTAGGTAATATTGGCCTTATTTTAATAGAATGAGTTGGGATGTGTTCTTTTTCAGTTTTCTTGAATATCGATTTTAATTAATTATTCTATAAATGGTTGAATTCACCAGTGTAACCATCTGGGCCTGGGCATTTTTTTAATTGGAAATTTTAAAATTGCAAATACAATCTCCTTAAAATTACAAAGTTGATCTCTGTATGTACCTGTTGTAGGTATATTCAGATTTTCTGTTTGCTCTGGAAGTAGTTTTGGAAGTTTGTCTCTTTCAAAGACTGTGTGCATTTCATGTTAGTCATGTAATTTTTGGCATAAATGTTGATAGTAATTTCTGGTAATTACCTTTATTTCCATGAAATTAATGTTACTTCTTTTAGTCCTGATTTTGGTTATTTGAGCATTCTCTTTTTTCCCCCTTGGTTTGGCTAAAAGTGTGTGAGTTCTATTTATTTCTTTTAAAAATGAACTTTTTTTTGCATGTAGCTATCTAGTTTTCACAGCACCATTTAGTGAATAGACTGTCCTTGTTCCACTGCATTTTCTTTGCTCCTTTGTCAAAGATTAGTTGTTCATAGATATGGGGCTTTAATTCTGGGTATTCTGTTTGGTTCCATTGGTCTTTGTGTCTGTTTTTGTTCTAGTACCATGCTATTTTAATTATTACGGCTTTGTAGTATAGTTTGAAATCAGGGAGTGACATTCCTCCGTTTTCTTTCTTTTTAGTCAGGAGGGCTTTAGCTATATGAGGTTTTTTGTGGTTCCATATGAATTTCATCAGTATTTGATCTATTTCTTTGAAGAATGTCATTGAGATTTTTATTGGAATAACATTGAATCTGTAAATTGCTTTTGGTAAGATTGCTATTTTGATAATGTTAATCCTTCCAATCCATGAACAAGGGATGCCTTTCCATTTTCTTGTGTCTTCTTCTATTTTTTCAACAGTGTTTCATGCACCCGTATGTTCATTGTGGCACTGTTCACAATAGCAAAGGTATGGAAGCAACCCAGATGTCCAAAAATAGATGATTGGATCCAGAAGATGTAGTACATATACACAATGGAATACTATTCAGATTCAAAGAAGATAAACACATGCAATTTGCAGCAACATGGATGGAATTAGAGGGGATTATACTCAGCGAAATAAGCCAGAAAGAAAGAGAAAAATATCGAATGGTTTCACTTATAACAGGACTATAAGGAAACCAAATAGGAGAGAGACACTCAGCGGGTGCGGGAGGGGAGAGGAGTGTAAGGGCACAAAATGGAGTAGAAAGGGACACAAGGGACCTCGGAGATGGATCATGGGTGAATTGGTGGTGGGCTACCCAAGGGGAACACAAAATGTAAAAGATACAAATAACAGTAAAAGTATATATATTTAAAAAAATGAACTTTTGGTTTTGTTTTTCTCTCTACGTTTCTGTTTCTCTTAATTTCTGATGTATTAATATTTTCTTGCATATACTTATTTTAGATTGACTTTGTTCTCTTATAAAAATCTTTTTAATGAAGGTTTGATTAATAATTAGAGATATTTTTTCATCTTTTTTATTGAAATAAACCTTTAAAAATCTTTATTATTATTTTAAATTGAAAATTGCAATATAATATTAAGTTTGGAATGTTCATTGTTGAGAGTAAGTATTGTATTTACTAATTTAAAGTCATTGCTAAGGTAGCAAATTTATTCTTTACCTTACCTTTGTCCTCTTTTTCTCTATTTACTCACTCTCTTTCCTCATGTTTTGGTGACTACTAGTCTTATATTCCAAAAGTTTATTTTTGTTTCATTTAGTTCATCTGTTTTTTTTTCCCTATATGCCACATATGAGTAATGAAACTAGGTGTTTGTCTTTTTCTGCTGGGATATTTCACAAAGTATAATTACATCTACATATATCCATTTTGTTGCAAATGGCAGGATTATATCATTTTTATAGCTGACTAGTATTTTATTGAGTATTTATAGCACATCTTTATCCATTCATCTGTCGATTGTCACTTAGGCTGTTTCTGGTTCTTGGCTATTGTGAACAGTGCTGCAGCAAACATGACAGTGCATGTATCTCTTCAAATTAGTGTTGTACTTTTGTGAGAAAAATATTGCTGTTGAGATAAGTGGATTATAGAGTTTCTATTTTTAATATTTTCTGGAATCCACACACAGTTCTCTGTCATGGATGCACTAATTTAAATTCCCACCAAAATTGTATAAGGGTTTCCTTATCTCCATATCCTCTTCAACACTTGTTGGTTCTTGCCTGTTAATAACCATTTCACAGGTGTGGGTGATATCATTGCTGTTTAGATTTGTGTTTCTCTAATAAGACTTGGTGAGCATATTTTGAGATGTCTCTTAGCCATATGTATGTTTATTGAGATGCTTTCCATTAAAAAAATAAACATCTTTTCATTTTTTCACAATATAGGATTCCTCCCCTCAGTGTGTTCACTATATTTTTTCCCACCATCAAAGTGCCCACAGTCCTCCACCATACTCTACAACATTCTCCTTCCCCATTGTTCTCTACTCTCCCCCTCCAACATCCCTACTCTCCTGAGTGTCTTAGAACTATGGTCTGCTTTCAAAGTCAGCCTTACAGTTTGTCTTTGATCTATATTGTTTGATTTCTCTAGATTCCACCTACCAGTGAAACCATCCATATTTATCTTTCTACTTCTGGATCACTTTCCTTGGTATAATCTTCCAACTCCATCCATGTTGCCGCAAATGGCATGAGTTTATCTTCTTTTTATCACCAAGTAGTATTCCATTG
The DNA here is from genome assembly GCA_004024925.1 of Scalopus aquaticus. NCBI lineage: Eukaryota > Metazoa > Chordata > Mammalia > Eulipotyphla > Talpidae > Scalopus > Scalopus aquaticus. The sequence continues at coordinate 11,700 of PVIJ01022263.1, forward strand.
TATATATATACCACATATTTTTGATCCACTCATCTGTTCTATGGCATTTAGGTTGTTTCCATATCTTGGCTATTGTAAATTGGTGCTACTCTAAACATAGGAGTACATGTTTCCTTTTGAATTAGTATTTTTGTGCTCTTTGGATGTAGAATTCCTGAGTAATATGGTAAATACATTTGTAATCTTTTAAGGTGTAGAATTCCTGAGTAATATGGTAAATACATTTTTAATCTTTTAAGGGATCTCAGCACTTATTTCAATAAGGTTTACATTTGTACCAACAGTGTAATAGGGTACCTTTTTCTCCACACTCTCATCATTTCTTGTTTGTGGTTTGTTTTGATATAGGTCAATCTCGTAGTTGTGAAGTGGTGTCTCATTGTGGTTTTGATTTGCATTTCTATAATGATAAATGATAATTATCATTTTTTCACATGTCTGTTGGCGATCTGCATGTCTTCTCAGGAGAAATGCTTGTTTTTATCTTCTGCCCATTTTTTGAGTGAGTTGTTTGTTTTCTTTTTGTTGAGTTGTGTAAGTGTCATGCATATCTTTGATATCAATCCTTTCTCAGATATATGGTGTGCAAATATTTTCTCCCATTCAGTAGGTTGTCTCCTTGCTTTGGTCACTGTCTCTTTCGCTGTACAGAAAGTTTTAGTTTGATAGAGTCCCAGTTGTTTATTTCCCCCTTTATTTTCCTTGCTTTTGTAGATGAATTTGCAAATATTTCCCTGAAAATTTATGTCTTGGGATGTTTTGCTTATGTTTTCTTCAATGTATTTTATGGTTTCAGGTCCTACATCCAAGTCTTTTATTCATTTTCAGTTGATTTGCATGTATGGTGTGAAATAATGGTCTAGTTATCTTTTGCATATGGCAGCCCAGTTTTCATGTGGCAGTCCAATTTTCCTAGCATAATTTATTGAAGAGGCAGCTCTTATTCCAGTGTATATATTTTGCTCCTTTGTCATATATTAGTTGGCCACAAATGTGTGGTTTTACTTCTGGGATCTCAATTCTATTCCATTGCTATGTGTATCTGTTTTGTTCCAGTACCATGTTTTTTATTTATTATGGCTTTATAGTATAGTTTGAAGTCCATAACTGTGATAATTCATTTTCACCCTTTTTAGTCAGAAGAGCTATGGTTATTCAGTTTTTTTTGTAGTTCCATATGAATTTGAGTAATATTTGTTCTATTTCTTTGAAGAATGCTATTGGGATTTTTATTGGGATTTCGTTGACTCTGTAAGTTGCTTTGGGTAGGAAGACCATTTTTACAATGTTGAGTCTTTCAATCCATGAACAGGGTATATCTTTCCATTTCTTTGTGTCTTTTTCTATTTCTTTTAACAATGTTTTCAAGGTCTTACACCTCCTTTGTTCAGTTTATTCCCAGATATTAATTTTCTTAGGTAAGATTGTTAATGGGATGACTTTTTATTATTCTATTTCATTACTTCTATATAGGATGGCAAGTTATTTTTGTGAGTTGAGTTTGTAGCCTGCCACTTTGCCATACTGGTTTATTATTTTCAATGGCTTCTCTGATGTTCTCTATGTATTACCATATCACCTGCAAATAATGATAATTTTACTTATTTTTTTCAAATTTGGATTCCTTTTATTATTTTTTCTTGAAGTCTAATTGCTCCAGCTAAGATGTCTAATACTGTGTTGAATAGTAGTGGTTGTATAGTGGACATACTTGTCTTTTACCAGATCTTAGTGGAAAGGCTTTCAATTCTTCATCAGTGAGAATGATACTTGCTGTAGTTTTGTCATATACGGCTTATATTATATTAAGATTTCTTCCGTTTATCTCCAGTTTTTCAAGGGTTTCCACCTCAATGTAGTTTTTACTTTCTTTTGTTGATGTGGTGTATTACATGTTTCATTTTCTTATGTTCAACTATCCTTGTGTTCCTGCTATAACTGCCACTTGATCATGGTGTATAATCTTTTTACTGCATTGTTAGACTTGGTTTGCTAAGGTTTTCTTGAGGAATTTTGTGTCTGTGATTTGTGTGTAGGGAGATTGGTGTGTAGTTTTTTTTCTTTGTGTTGTCTCTGTTTAGTTTTGGTATTAATGTAATATTGACCTCATAAATGTGTTTAGAATAGTTCTTTTGTTTTTTTAAAGAATTTGTGCAAGATTGGTATTAGTTCATCTTTGAACATTTGGTGCAACTCACATATGAAGCCATCTGGTCTAGGACTTGTTTTTTGGGAGAGTTTTGATTGTTGTTTCAATTTCCTTCCTTGGATTGGTTTGTTCAGATTTTCTATTTCGTCCCTATTCAGTCTTGGATGACTGCATAATTTTAAGTGTATGTCCATTTCATCTACATTGTTGAATTTGTTTGCATATAAATGTTTATAGTAATCTCTTAATATTCTCTGAATTTCTGCAGTGTTTATTGTAACTTCTTTTTAAATTGTTTTTATTATTTATATCTTTTACATTGTGTATTCATCTTGGGTAACCCACCACCGATTCACCCATGACCCATCACCATAGTCCCTTGTGCTCGTTTCTACCCTATTTTGAGCCCTTATTCTCCCCCTGCCTCGCTGGGTCTCTCTCTCTTGTTTGGTTCCTCTATGTTCCTGTTATAAGTGAAACCATTACAACAAAGTCAACAGTCCAATTAAAAAATGGGCAGAAGAGCTAAAAAGACACTTCTCTAAAAGAAGAAAAGCAAATGGCCAACAGGTATATGAAAAAATGTTCAACATCACTTATAATCAGGGAAATGCAAATCAAAACCACAATGAGATACCACCTCACACCAGTGAGAATGGTGCACATTAAAAAACAGGCAACAACAAATGCTGGCGAGGATGTGGAGAAAAAGGAACTCTTCTACACTGCTGGTGGGAATGCAGACTGGTCCAACCACTATGGAAAGCTGTAACTTCTCTTTCACTTTTGTTCCTATTTGAGTTTCCTCCTTTTTCTTAGTGATTTTAGCTAAAGGTTTATCTATTTTGTTATTTTTTTAAATAACCAGCTTTTTGTTTCCTTTATCTTTTGGACTGTCTTTTAAATTTTATTTATTTCTCCTGTAACTTTTATTGTTTGCTTCTATTGACCTTCCAATTTTTTTTAAGTTTTATTTATTTTCACATACAAGCTGTGGTGCAGGTCAGAGGTGTGGGGGGTGGTGAGAGGGTTCACCAGAGAAAGAGTGGAGAGCAGAACAGGCTCTCCAAAATACACTGCTGAGGGGAGCAGCGGGCGATGCAGGAGAGGTCTGCTGCACCAAGTGGGAATCTCTCTGGACGGGCATCAAACTCGTGCCCATAGCCGCTGACAGCTCCACAGCGCTGCACTTTACCTGTTGTGCCACCAGGGAAGCCCAATTCATTTTTCTTTTTCTAGTTCCTTGAGATGAGACACAAGTTTGTTTGTTTGGGGACTTCTTAATTTCTTAATGTGGGCCTATATTGCTATGTACTTCCCTTTAGAACTGCTTTTGCTGTGTCCCATGCATTCTAAAATGTTGTGTCTTCATTGTTATTTGCCTCAAGCTTTTATTTTTATTTCTTAATTGATTCCCTTATTAAGCCAGTGGTTCAACAGTGTATTATTCATCTCAACATGTTAAAGTATTGTTCTTTTTGTAGTTGACTTGCAGTTCAGTGCCATTATCGTCAGAGACGATACTTGATATGATTTCAATCTTTGTTAATTTGTTGATCATGTTCATCTTGTGACCCAGTATGTGGTCAATCTTGGAGAAAGAATGACCCATGTGCATTAGAGAAGATTTCGTGTTCAGCTTTTGTTGGGTTAAGTGCCCTGTAAATGTCTATGAGACCCATGTGGTCCTGCTTGTTTAGTGCAACTATGTTCTTATTTATTTTGTCTTATTGACCTGTCCACTGGGGAAAGTATGGTATTGAAGTCTCCAACCACATATTTGTTTTCACCAATATCAGTTTCCTAATTTGATGGTAGTTTTATTTTGCTGCTACTTTGTTTGATGAGCATATATTGATGTGTGTTTTGTCTTCCTGTTGTTTTGTTCCCTTGATCATTTTATAGTGTCCATCCCTGGGTTATGTTACTTTTTTAAGTTGGAAGTGTATTTTGTCTGATGTAAGTCTGGCTGTTCCTGTTTTCCTTTCCATTTATTTGCTGGATTGTTTTACATCCCTTTACTTTCAGTCTGTGTTTATCCTTGGTACTTACCTGTGTTTCCTGGAGGCAACAGACGGTTGGATTATGTTTCCTTATTTAACTATATGCTCTGATTATTTTTATTGGTGAGTTCAGAACATTAGTGTTTAGAATGATTGTTAACGTGTAAATGTATGTCACTGCCATTTTCTTCATAGCATTGTGGTTCTAATTAATTCCCTATTCATTTCTTTGTGTTCATTCTGCTCTCTGGTTTAGATCCTGATACTTCTAATAATAATTCATGGAGGGGGTGTTTAGTGAATGCAAACTCAATAGGATTTTCTTTGAGAAGATATTTATCATGCAGAAGGGAAAGGCTTGGAGGATAGAGTACCCTTGACTGGCAAATCTTTTCTTGGAGTATTTTGAATATATCATTCCATTCTCTTCTTGCCGTTAGTGTTTTCTTTAGAGAGATCCAGTGTTAGTCTAATTGGTGTTCTTTATAGGTTATATTTTTTCCACATTATCAGCTGCATTATTTTTTCTTTATTTTGGACTCTTGGGAGTTTTATGTGTTTTGTTGTCATTTCCCTTCATTTAATAGCTAGGTGTTCTTTGTGTTTTCTCCATTTATCTATATCTATCTATCTATCTATCTATCTATCTATCTATCTATCTATCTATCTATCT
>PVIJ01022264.1:0-16430 GCA_004024925.1 Scalopus aquaticus
AACACATTTACAACCTAAGACTGTAATCATTAAAATAAATGCCAAATAAAAAGGGCAAAAAAATTAGGAAAATAAACACATTCCATTAAAAAGGTTGGCAAAGACAACTTAGCACAGAGCATATGCTAATAGATTCTTAAATTGGAGACAGCATTTGAGATTACAAACTGTAACACCTTTGTGGAGATAAGAATCCAGAAATTAAAAACAGCTCAAGGTAAAAACTGTTAATTGGGGCCTCCCTGGTAGTGCCTGGGTTAAAGCCTCAGCACTATCAATCACCAGCGAAGCCACTGAGGCTTGGTTCATCCCCAACCAAGGAGCTAAGCCACATGGCGCAGCAGACCTTGCCTGACTGGCCTGTTACTGGTAGCAGTAGATCTGTCTGTTCTGCTCCCTACTTCTCTAGTGAAAACACACACACACACACACACACACACACACACACACACACACACCCTCTTCTGGCCTACACCCTAGTTCTTGTATGGATAAATAAAACGAGCTTTTAATTACTTTAAAAAAAACTATTAATTGCACTTCTAAGATTCTATTAAAAAAATCTTTAAATATAAAGATTTATGAACAAAGATTGTTATCATGGTTTTGTCATCGTGAAATATTGCAACAATCTAAATGTCTTGCAAAAACAAATGTTTAAATTGTGAAATATGCTGAGAAATGTTTTGTTTTCTTTCATAATGACTTGAGTAAATGGTTACAACACACTATTAAATATATTAAATGTATAAAAATAAGCATAAACATACACATTTAAAAACCACAGAAAAACACACACTTGAAAAAGTTGACAGAAAACAGACCAACATGTTAACATCAATTACCTGGGTGATAGGACTTTTTACTTTGTACATTTTATTTTTAAAATACCAAATAATGATCATATGGGGGGGGTGTCAAAGGTAATTGTTTGCATTGACTAAATCCAGGAACAGTATTCTTCAAAAAATAAATGGCAAAAAGTAAATGAAACTTCAAGAGATGGCAGGAATATGATTACAGATAAAAAGGTTAAAGGGATATGATTACAGATAAAAAGGTTAAAGGGATATCAATCAAATACCATGTATAGACCTTATTTCAATCCTGATTCAAACAAACTGGTAAAAGGAATTATGGAACTGCTGGGGGTAAAGGATGTCTTGAATAAACTCCATAAAACCTATAAAAAAGTAAAAGGGGGGGATTATTGCGGGGGAAAGGAAGCAGCTAGGTTTGATATATAATCAGACATGTGGACCTTGGGGTCCTTCATTTTTCGCCACTGTCAGCGTGCTATCAGGGTTCCAGCTCAGCAGAACTGGTAGGACACATTCACCCATTTATCTTTCTCTCCCTGAGTTATTCATTTCTTCATTTCCCCTTTCTGTAAATAAACCCTTTATGACCCTTTTTCTGTGTACTTGAAGTTGAGTCACATTACAAGTCCCTTTTAAGTGTATCGGTGAGGACCCACAGTCAGGCTAACCCATTTCACGTGGGGTTGCCCTGGAACAGACCAACCAGGAACTTTGAAGACAAAAGAATTAAATGACATTTAGGATTAATTTTTTTAACATAATTATAGCATCAATGAGCAGAGAGACCAAAACACTGGTTACATTTCATGTTAAACAAAATATATATCAATTCTAGTAATGCTAACATTATTATACTATACATACTATTGTATACTAATATACTTTTACAGTAAGTAGTTGGGGTTACTTTCATCAGATGACCAACATCTCAAGGCAGTAAGGTGTTCGCATCCACTCATATACAACTTTTCTGCACCACATTCACTTGCTTCACTCTTTTATCAGAAACAGATCTCAAACAAACATAGTGACACCTAATGATTGTTTATATTTATCTGCAGTTTTACTACTTTCACATCCCAACAACTGCTCTTTGAACAATGTCAAAGCAGGACAATTATTCAAGTGTTAACTTGGTGAAAATAGGTTCACATTAAGCTTGTGATTTGATCATGATCACACATGCGCTATGAAGACAGAGCTGGCCTGGACTGAAAGTCACAAAGTTAACCCTTTGCACTCCGCTGTCCCCTCTCAGAGGACATCGGAATTCTAGCATATCACTCGGATGTCCCTTCTCAGGGGACATTGCAGTTTATTAGTGATTATGGGGAATTGAGTTATTTCAACGCAACTTTTTGAGACATGCATGTTTCCCTGAAGTTTTATCTTGAAATGGCACAAGAAATTAAATCAAAATATCATAAAATTACTAAGATATATACAAGAAATGTCAGCGGGTTTTGTGTCGGACGAGAACGTGCACTAATCAGCCGGCAATGCATATTGGGGAGTGTTACAAAACTTATCATACTGTACAAAATTATAAACAATAACATATTGTTTTTTTTGCAAATATACATTCCTCGATGTCACCCAATTCATATAAGTCCAATATCATTATAATACGTTACTTGGTTCCAAAATTATACTAAATAATGCGAGGGTCTGTAAATGCACGTTTCTGCCGCAAAGTAGCATCGAGTAACTGGTAGCCAATGTTCAGAATGGTTCGGAGTGCAAAGGGTTAACTACTGACCAGGACTCACTCCCCTCTGTCAGATGTGTCTAATCATTTGTTTCACCCTAATAAAGACAAATTTAGAACAGTACAGAAATTAGGTAGCATCCGTTGACTTTCTATTCCTTCTTACTAATGACAGACTTTTCTCTTAAACTACATTTGCATCTCTGATGGAAGGAGGCCAGGAAAGGAAGCAGATTCAAATTCAAATTAATCGATTATTAGATTTTTTAAGGTTTATTTATTTATGCATACAAGAACTGGGCTGTAGGCCAGAGATGGGGGGGGGGGAAACGGTGAGAGGATTCACCAGAGACAAACTGGGGAGCAGAACAGGTGAATCTACTAAAGTACACTGCTGAGGAGAGCACCAGGAGAGACAGGAGAGGTCTGCTGCGCCATATGGGAAGCTCCAGGCCCAGTATCGAACTCATGCTGCAGTGGCTCTGGATAGCTTCACAGTGCTGTGACTTAACCTGTTGTGCCACCAGGAGGACCCATCTCTGAAATTCTTTTTTTTTTAAGATTTATTTATTTATGAGTACAAGCTGGGGTACAGACCAGAGGCGTGGGGTGGCAAGAGGGTTCACCAGAGGCAGAGCGGGGAGCAGAACAGGCAGATAGACAGAAATACAATGCTGAGGGGAGCGGAGGCGAGGCAGGAGAGGTCTGCTGCGCCACGTGGGAATCTCCTTGGCTGGGCGTCGAACTCTCCTTGCCACTGCGGACAGCTCCACAGCACAGCGTCTACTGGCTGCACCACCAGGGAGACCCCATGAAATTCTTTAAATTCTTTTTTTTTAAAGATTTATTTATTTATACATACAAGCTGGGGTACAGACCAGAGGCATGGGGGCGGCGAGAGGGTTCACCAGAGACAGAGTGGGGAGCAGAACAGGCAGATCAGAAATACACTGCTGAGGGGAGCAGCACCCATGAAATTCTTACAATAATTTTATGGGGTAACAAAATGCTTAAAGATACCCATTCAGAGGGTATACTACTCAAAAGGAAGAGACCAGAGCAGAATAGAAAGAATGACAACAAAACATTTCTTTTCCATAGAATGAAATGGAAATGCATAAAACAAGATGAGCAAGACCAAGAGGCCCATCCAAGATACCAACTATTTACAGCTCAGGTACAAAAACTGCCAAGTCTTCACTTATTCATATTAAACAAATCACACAAATTCACAAATAGTATTATTAAAATTTAGGGGACCCAACAGTTCTCACTGACTCAAAAGAGGAAAGGGCTGAGGCCCAGAGAGCTTCAGTGACTTAACCCAAAGTCACCCAGCAGAGCTGGGATTCAAATCAAAGCTTCTTTCACTTCCTGAAAAGGATATATTTAATAACTCCTCAAAGGACTAAGTAACAGGTAGAAAAGTTCAGAGGAGATATAGAAGAAATAAAAGGCAACCCTTACCTCCAAGAGCTTGCAATCAACTTAATTATTAATTATATTTAATTCATATAATTACATACCAGTACATAATTAACAGCCAAAATAAATGTCACAAATAACTCCTGTTGTAACTTCTACAGAGCAAGTTCAAAATCCAAGAAAAGGAGAACTACTCTCCTTAACATTCTATCCCATTGCCACTATGGTGAGGATTCACAGATAGTATGATGGGGGAGAACTACCAGGACTACACCTGAGGGAAGAAACCAAATACTGTATCAAAAAATGATGTAAGAAAATAAATCAATTTAGTTATTAAATAAAAGCTATCCCATTGCTATTAAAAGCTTAACTCTTAAGGTTATCAATTCTCAGCTAATGTAACCTGAATTTCCTACTTCTTTGACATTAGCTTCTCTTTCCTCAGTGACCATTTATTCCTTACCTGTATTTCATCATACTCCAGGAATCACTTTAGGCAACACTTGTTAAGACAGCAAGGAACAGCAGAGAAAGTATATCTTAGATAAATGATTCACATTATGGCACCAGTGAAAAATGGACAAACTGCTTAGCCTCTCTGTGACTTCAGTTTCTCCCAACTATAAAACAGGAGTGGTAAATGTAACTAATCATTTTAAAGGATTGGTTCAAGGATCAAGTGAGAATTTGTAAGACTGCTTTGTAAACTGTAAAATGCTCTGAGTTGATTCAAATCTAAACTCTTAGATTTGAAATATACCTTCAACTCTCAGCCTAAGTTCTCTGTATAATGTATAATGCACATTCCCCTAGAGCGCAACTGTCTGCTGCATAAAAGGGAAAGGGAGGAAAGGAAGTCTTCTGTTTTGAATCTTGGTCCCTCGACTACAAATTTCCTGTACTTCCCAGGCTGTTCCTTATTAGTCAAAGATTTCAAAGATTCTTTACAAGTCTTCTTTTTATGTATCATAAAAAGTCAAACTTTTCAATTGAATCATATTTGTTTATAGTCAATATCACAACCAAACATTTCACTCTGAAAATGCTTTCTAAAATTTCCACTTAGTAAAGTACTTATTAGCCATAGTCTTAATAAAAACTTATAAACTCAGGGAAAACTTATAAACTCAGGCTATTTTTCATAAATTAGAAAAATTCAACAGTAGATATAAAAACTCCATAATGTGATCCTAAATCATAGTAGATATGATTTACTTACAAACACTAAGAAATCAGTTTTCAACAGCTGTATTACAAAATAACAGTGTCCTGGGTCTCCCTGGTGGTGCAGGGGTTAAAGTCTCTAGGCTTTCAAGGTATTTGCCAGCCACCATGGCTTGAGTTCATCTCCAGCCACCGAGCTAACTCACATGGCGCAGCAGACCTCTCCGGTCTCGCCCACTGCTCCCCTCAGCAATGCATTTCAGCAGATCCGCCTGTTCTGCCCCCCACTCTGTCTCTGGTGAATCCTTTTACCCCCCCACAACTCTTGCCTAGACCCCAGTTCTTATATGCATAAATAAAATAAAACTTAAAAAAAAGTAACAGTGTACTGAAATCGTGAGGTATATCTTGAAATGGTATAGATTTAAAACATTCAAATAAATTAGAGCAGATCAAAACTATTTCTTTCTTTAGTATCATTCTCTTTTCACTTGCTGCCTATATGATTTTTTGACCAGAAAGGAGTTGTGGCTACTGCCTTTCCAACTCACGTAACCCACAGTCTTCCTCAGTCACGCCTCCATGACACATTTACACACACAAATGCCATTCAGGCTGACAGGAAAAATTTTTTGAAGCACTGTGACAAAGCAGTGTTACTTTAAAAATGACACTCATATAAAAAAAAAAAAAGATTAAAAGTCTACAATATTTCAAGCAAGTCAATTTTTCCTTTCCACATTACCTTTGCTTAAGAGAAACCAAGCAATAAAATACACACTATGTAAAAAAAAACTTTTTTTTAATAAATAAACTTGTTCTTGTAAGATAAAATAAGATAGCAGCCAGAACTCTGACCTTTAAGTCTGGTATTTATACCATGAAGATCTGAAGCACCTTTATTAGCTGTTAATTTCTGAAAGTGCTGCCCCTGTAATGCTCGTCAATGAGTGCAGTCAAGCAAAAACCAGCTTCATTCTGCACTTTTACAAAACTGAGACACATCTGTTCTTTGACTGAAATAAAAAAAGGAACTGAAAATTCAACATGAAAATAAGCAACAAGAAGGTAACTTTCTCCAAAACAAAAGCACCAAAGTTTAAAGTGTTATAAAAACACAAACCTTACTATACACTTAAAAACTGGCTTTTGTTTAGAAAAATATACACTTTGCAAATAGTTTAAAGGTTTTTTAATTTTAAAAGCAATACACATTCATACTTTTAAAATACAAATACAGAAAGGTTAAAAAAAAAAAACCCGCAAAAGTGAAAGGTTCTTTACTCTAGCAACCTTTATAGAAACTTTCATGTACAGGCCTGCCTGGTGGTGCAGTGGTTAAGCGCTGCGCTGTGGCACTGTTGGTGGCAGAGGCAACGCAAGTTCCACGCCCAGCTAGGGAGATTCCCATACGGTGGCGGCAGACCTCTCATGTCTCACCCGCTGCTCCCCTCAGCAGTGTATTTCCGACGATCTCCCTGTGCTGCTCCTCATTCTGTCTCTGGTGAACCATCTCACCGCCCCACACCCCTGGCCTGTACCCCAGCTTGCATGCATAAACAAACAAATCTTTAAAAAAAAAAAAAAACTTTCATGTAAATATTCTAGGCATTGCAAGCATATGTATGCTTATATACTTTTTCAGTTATGATTAAAATCGCCATATTTAAAATCATTAAAATGTCTTAAATGTGACTTTTTTAAAAACTATAGTGATTGCTCTAATTATTTAGTGTGCTAACTTAAAAGTCATGGTTCATCACAATCTTATTTATAGCGGTAAAAACTTGAAACTATATATGCCAAATATAAAATGAAAACCTCTAGTAAATCACACTTTATTCAAAATATCTTATAAAACATAGCCAGTTAAAATTAAGCTCAGAAAACTTCTAAGGCAATGGTAAAAAAGTTCATTATGTTTTTGTTTTTTAAAGACTTATTTGCGCATACAAGAACTGGGGTGCAGGCTAGAGGTGCTGGGGGGGTGAGAGGATTCACCCGAGACAGAGTGGGGAGCAGAACAGGTAGATCTACTGAAATACATTGCTGAGGGGAGCAGCGGGCAAGGCAGGAGAGGTCTGCTGCACCATGTGGGTCAACTCCCTGGATGGAGATGGGGCTGCAGGGGCTGGCACTAGTTTCATAGTGCTGAGACTTAACCCCCTACACCACCAGAAAGGCCCAAAAAAGTTCATTATGTTAAACCAAAAGGAAAAAAAAATAGGATATGTTTTTGTGGGTATTATATCTCATTTATACCAAAGACGAGCTTTGGGGAAATAAAAACCAAAGACCAGAAGGAGGAAATGTGTACAGAGATGACTTCTGAATGAGAATACATATTTTGCTGTTGGCTTTATACATTATTATCTTTTGCAACTTTTCATTAACAGGTATGTCTCCTGTTTCTTTTAAAAAAGGAGATGGGTTCTTAGAATTGTATTTCTAATTTAGATTTAAATAGAACAAAACTTAATGAAAGTTCTACAAGCATATCTTAAAACCTAATGTAAACCACAATTTAACAGACAGTTGGGACTGCTTCCTTTTCTGCAAAATCTTTATAACCCATATTTAAATACATCACCATCAATACAATTTAGTGTCTTCTAGTGAGGTTTTTGTTCTAATGCTATTTTTTTTTTCAAATTTTATTTCTCCTTTACATTTAAGAGTCTTAATTTTTTTTAAGGTTTATTTATTTATGCATACAAGCTGGGGTATAGGCCAGAGGCGTGGGGCAGCGAGAGGGTTCACCAGAGACAGAGTGGGGAGCAGAACAGGCTGATGGACGGAAATCCACTGCTGAGGGGAGCAGCGGGCCAGGCAGGAGAGGTCTGCCGCACCATGCGGGAATCTCCCCAAGCTGGGCGTCGAACTCACGTCGCAGCTGCCAACAGCTCCACAGCGCAGCGCTTAACCACTGTGCCACCAGGGAGGCCCCTCTAATGCTATTTAGTTAGTAGGAAAAGATTACAAATAATAACAAATCTTTAGTAATGTACTGTTGATGTTGTTGTTTTCCACAAAGTTAAGAATTTTCATTTATTCCAGCAACAAGACTTCTGATTACCTGATTGCTCCTCCCCGACATTCTGAATTCCTAAAGGTCAGACAGCCAAACAAATGTGGAAGGTGAAGTGATAGGTGCCACACAAGGCTACATACAGAAGCCCAAGGTGGACTGGAATAGAGTTCTGTCAAAGGTCACATGTAACATGAGCCTCCACAAATAAAAACAGCTAGACTCAAAGAGCAGGAAGAAAGTAAGGACAACTAGTATTTCTCCCATTAAGTCCCCTACCAAAAAGTCAATGCAACAATCAAGTTTTTTGTTCTTTTGAAGAAGGGTCTTGCATGAGAAATCTTCATAGTTTATGAAGATCCAATGATAGACCAAATAACAAAGTCAATGGAGAAAACATAGGAAGAATTGAAATGGCTGTACAAGTAAGAAGAAAGTCATAGATGGGTGTCTGGTATGAGGAATGCAAAGCAATACACAGGAAGGAGAAAATATACCAAATTTACTTTAAGCCTGGTAAGTTTCTGAGGCCTCAATGTAACAAAGCAAGAAGACCCAGAGTTTGTGAAGGTTTTTTAAGGTCAACTGCTAGCATGCAACTTCAGGCGAAATGACCAACAATACAATGGACTTCATTAAGGATAGGATTGGAAATGGGACAGAAAACACTGTCCTTAACAAAATCATGGCCTATCGAAATCAAAGTGCTGTGTTTAGTTTTGAATAGCTCAGAGGCAATAGGCTACAGTGATTAAGCAGGCTTGTGTTCAAATTCTATTTCCTGCCACTTATATTTCAGTTTCTTCTGTAAAATGGGAGTAGAAGTACCTACATCGGAGTTGCTCTACAGTTAAATGAAAAAATGTGTAAGAGTTTTTAGCATAGTACTTGACACAGTAGTCCAAAAAAAAGATAGTTACCATCATGACTAAAAAGCAAGAAACAATATCCCAGAGAAAAGTTATTAAAATATGAGACATGGGCCTTCCTGGTGGCACAGTGGTTAGGTGCTGCAATTTGGAGCTGTCAGCAGTGGGAACGTGCATTCGACGCCTGGCCCGGGAGATTCCCACATGGCACCGCAGACCTCTCCTGCCTTACCAGCTGCTTCCCTCAGCAGTGTATTTCCTTTGGTCTGCCTGTTCTGCTCTCCACTCTATCGCTGGTGAACCCCCTCGCAGTCCCAGACCTCTGGCCTATACCCCAGTTTGTGTGCATAAATAAATCTTTAAAAATAAATAAATTAATGAATAATAATAATAAAATATGAGGCACTGTCAAACTTTTGATATGCATTAAAGTCACCTGGAGGGCTTGTTTAAAATGCAGATTCCTGGGACCCAATCTACCCAGGAATTAATTCTGTAAGTCTAAAGTAGAATGTGGCTGTTTCCTAGCACATACATCAAGAATCATTGAAAAGAATCAAGGCACTGCCCTTTAGAAAAGGAAATTGAAAATTAGGGTTCTTTCTTAGAAAGAACTGGCCTAAACTAGACAGTATGTTCAAGAGAAACATAAATGAGTTCATTAAGTTCATTCATTACCTACAGTCACTGAGTACCTATTACACAGTGAAAAGGACAAGGTCCCCATTTTAAGTTGTAGGAGACAGAATATTAAAAATAAGGAAACTCCAGACAGTGACAGGTGTTCTGGAAAAAATGAAGGAATAGTGGGAGGTAGAGAGATGGGAAGAGCAAGTAATCTCCTTGAAGAGCAAACATTTGAACTGAGAACTGAATGAGGTCATAGCAAGATCCGGGAGAAGAGTATTGAAGCCACAGGGTAGAGAAGTGCAAATGCCCTAAAGCAGGAGCACCAGGAGCAAGCCTGGCAAATTCCTGGGACAATGGCAGTGGGGGTAGAACACAGGAAGAAAAAGACATGGCCTGACCCCTGGGGTACTGTTCTAGGCAGAGCAATACAAGGTAAACTAAAAGAGAACAGCAGTGCCGAAACATGAAGTGCCAGGCACACCTGGGTGAGGAGTGCAGATTTTATTCTGAATGTGATGGGAGGTTCTGAACCAAAGGGTGACATAATCTGGTTTACATTTAAGAGCTTGCTAAGGTTGTGATTAGGGAAATGTGAGACAAAAAGCCAAAGTGGAAGCAGGGAGACTAGGCTGCAGAGACCAGGTGAGAGATGATGACAGTTGGTAAAGGAAGAGGAAATAGGAATGAGAAGAAAAGGTCAACTATCTAGAATACAAACTGAACTCGATAGTTCAAGACAAATCAAAGAAAAACAACTAAGACAGTGAGTTGTAGCACCTGGGACTACTTATTCAAGAGATTAAAGAATGAAAAATAGAGATTTAAGGTTTTAGTAAGTTTATGAGTTATTAGCATATTTAGGATACCTCACAGTATGCACTTATCTTTGAACCTGAGGTGAAGGGGACATTTCCTTCTCTTCTGATACCACTGATAAAACACTGAACTAAATGGGCACACATCCAAGACTATATGTTAATAAAGTATAGTAAGTGTGATTTGTAAAGCAAAATCGTTCAGGAACTTACTGCTGGAGACCTGAACAGCTAGTCAGCAGTTGGAGTACTCAGTAGATACGGGAAAGAACACAACCTTTACCTGAATTAAATCACTAAATTAGCAGAAACTTTTAAAAATTTCCACATTGTCAACTCAGCATATTCTATCTGTGCCTACTCTCCCAACAAGCAAAGTGCCACACACTATGCATTAATGTGCTAAATTTTATCATAAAAATTTGAGAGAAAATCTTTTAAAACCATGATTTTTGTCATTATGGTTTGTCAAACATCCAATAAATATTTATTCCTTAAAAGTTAAGGTTGAGCATTTTATGGCAGGTGTGGTGAGAAAACGTAATCTTAGAACCTCACATTGTAGTTAAACTAAAGTTATCTCAATTTTTAAAAGTTAAGGTCCAAAAACCTCATCTGCAAATATTTAACCTGCAAAAACTTTAGTTTTCTTACTTATAAAACTACTATGTAAAAAAGCAGATTACAGAAAAGCATATATGGTATACCATTTCTGTATAAAACACATAAAAGCAAAAAAGTCTAGAAGGATATAAACCATATATGATATTTTAGTGATTTTTTTGGATGGCCAGAATACTGATGACTTATTCTTTTATCTGCTTTAATCAACATTTTCTCCAGTTATCACAAATTATTTCACATAAGCAAAAATATTGGTATGGTTTAGCATAAAAGGTAAAAAAGAAACTTCAAGAACACAATTTTACTTGCCTAAATTAGCAGGATTCCAACTGTAGTACTAAGAAAAAGGATCTCAACTGCACACACAGGAGAAAGGAATTGCAAAGAAGAGGTCCATGTCATAACACAATAAGGACATACCCTTCAAGGGAGTAGTCTATAAATTCATAAGAACTCTACCTAGATTAGATATAAGGAGCAGCAACTAACATATACTTTTGTTTTTCTTTTCTTACCGTTATCAAAGCAAGGTCTCATAAATTACTGAGCTTTCTGAGAAAAATGTCTTTTTAGAAAGCCAAGTTAGGGTAAGAAGGAAATTTGGCCTGATCTCCCTGGAGGGGCGCGGGGCATGGAGGGTGGTATGGCTCGCAGCAGCCTAGAGAGGAATCTGCGTGGTCAGTCACCTGAAGTGGAAGGGAACACAAGCTTTCTACAACCTCCACAGAACTGGGCAGCGAGAATGCCGCCTAAGCAGCTGAAGGCTCAAACACCCGACAGGGCTTACACCGTCCAAATTACTGTGGGTATAGCTGCCAACGGATCCCGACACTAACCCACAAAAACCGAAAGGTCTCTACGACACACACAGGTATTCCCTGCGTAAAGCTCATCTGACTCCCTTCATGTAAAACCAAGCGATTTAGGTTTCTTATTTCAGGCCGTATCTTCGATTGTGCAAACTGGGACTACTGAAAACACTCTACGGACTCTAGAGCCAACAAACATGAACTTGGCTAAAATCCTAACACACAGAAACAGTCACGTTGGAAAACTTTGACTTTAAACGGCAACACCGAACTTCAAGTACTCCGTTAACGAGTTTATCGCACATTATCTTTTCCAGTTGCTACCGCTTTACTGTCAGCTCAGGTTCCGCTCACTGAACCACCACAAAAAGGGAATCCTTTAAACTCGCAACACAATACGGACTAGAAAGCTCCCGCTTTCTGGATGGCAGCTTTCCTATCTGATCAATCACAACAAAGGACGCATCTCAGTGACTTCATCAAAGCCAGAAAGGGCTTAAAAATAGAGGTAAAATAATACCGTGTGGCTATCAGGGCGTGTGGGGTTTTCCTTCCCGCTACCACTCGCTTTTTACTCCATTATACGCCTCCACCCGAGTTGACTGTCTAGCCCTAAAAATAAAACCATCCGTAGCTACCGTCCACTTTTCCTGCCAAGCCCCGACTGTGGCGTCCTGCAGAGAAAGCCAAACTGCAGGCTCTCAGCCTCGCTCTTCGCCGGGGGACGCAGGCCGGGCAGCAGCGGGATTCTCCAGGTGCAGCAGCTAACCCGGCCGGCGAACCACCGAAGCAGCCCGGCTCGGTTGCAGCCACCGCAGCCCCTAAGAGCCTGAGGAACTCCCAGGGAAAAACAGCGTGAGAGGAAGGTGGGCCGGCAAGCGGCGGAGGGGGACACTCACCCGCCCAGACCACAACCGACGGGGCGGGGAGATGGGGGCCGGGACCCAGGCTGGGCAAAAAGAGCTTCCGGAACGCTGCGGCTGCTCGAGACGCCGCCGCCGCCGCTGCTCCTGGTCGCCGGCTTCCTCCCCTCCTCTGTTTTGATTCGACTGACCACGTCACTCTTAGCCACGAGACCCGGATCTGCCGGCTCGCGCGGGCGGCGGCGCAACAGATTGCAGCGGCTCGGGACGCCAGCGACCCGCCTGCTGAGCATGCGCACGCCTCGCGCCTGCCCAGTGCGTTCGGTGAGGCGGGGCAGGCTGGAACGCCACGGGCGCTCGCGTCACGCTATTCGTGAGAGCGCGGAGTACGGGGGATGTAGTTCCGGTTGGGAGGGGTGGGGCCGAGGGCTGTGAAGCCGAGAGGGCGAGGCCCCGCGTCTGTTGAGCTGGCCGGCGTAATGTGCGCCGTCTGTGCAGGCATGGTCCCCTGCAGTGCGCCTCCCTTTGCCTAGATGATCGCTTTTCCCATTCGCAGTTTTTTAAAAACCGGGGCTAGAGGTAGCGGTGGTCGCAAGCTGGTGTCAGCCGAGATCCGTTACCCCTGTAGACATTGTGTCTTTGATTACTCAAATCCACATGAGAATTGGAGTTCGGGAATTTGGTTTTCTGTATGTCACAAGAGTATGTCAAAAGTGGCGGACTTTGACATTTTTGCGCCCGAAAAAAATGGCTGAAATTAAGTTCAAGAAAAGAATTAAAGGGACACTGGCCAAAAGATCGGGAGGTGGTGGGGAACGGGTAGGGGAAATCTAAGCAACCCGCCCAACCCTTTGTGGCTTTGACCTCAGGGACCGTAGTAACGCTGGTATTTGTGGGGTAGACATAATTGGTGTTTTCCGTTCTTCCATTCTGGCCTTCAAATTCCCACTGAAGCTCCGGGGAATTTACCAATTTGGCAGAATTTACGGTTGCTCCATTATGTCCATGAGTTGACGAGTTTTAATTAAAATGAAACTACCTAGTAGTAAAATAAAAGTGCATTCCAAACAAGGATTTCACAAAAGGCACCTACTTGTCTGTCCTGCGTGGGAGGTGAAAATTAGATATAAAATTTTGTCTTCCTAACCTTTTCACTTACTCGGACTTCACCCTTAGCTATTTGGTTAATTACCTTAACAAATTAGTATAATCTGCAATAGTTTTTTATTTAATTAAATGTATATTTAATGAAGTATCATTGTTTTACATCTTTGTTAACTTTTTTTTTGAAACTCTAGGATTTCTCCCTGCTCTCCTACCACCAAGTCACCTATAGTTCTCCCACCATAGTTTTTTGTGCCCCACCCTCCCAAACCATAATTTTTTAAAGTGGCTATTAAATACAGGTACAGATTTCTAGAAAATGAAGATTTCCGCTAAATCTCAAAATGTTTTCTATTTAATTAACAAAGATTGCAAGTAGTAGAAGTCAAACTTGGCCCTTAATATGCAAATAAGAATTCTACTCCTAATTTAGAGAATTTGAGACAGACTCTCCTTCAATAATGGAACTTCATGGGCTGACTCTGCAGCAGAGGGTCTTTTAACATGTGGAACTTTAACTTGTGGAACAGAAAGTCTTGTATGCTTGAGTGCACCCATGTGTACACATGTATTTGAGAACACAGCTGTCTTTTAAGAGAACAGTGTGATACAAAACTGGAATTGTACAAGTTGTTGCAAAATTATCATTACTTGTTTTATTAAAGTAAATTACAGGAAAATCAAGATGGTAAGATACTTGGTAGCTAGCTTACAAGATAACAACCCCAACCCCCAACTCCCACCCCTTGGATCTCACCTCTGGAGATGCAGTTTTCTACAGTCTTTTGAATCAGTGCTGTTTTGAACTGTGGAATATAGGTGAAGGTGTGTGACTTCTAAGGCTAGGTCATAAAGGTACAGATTGCAGCTTTCCGCCTCATTCTCTCAGATTGCTTGCTCTGGGGGAAGCAGTTTCCATCCCACCCCTCTCAAGCAGCCTTTTGAAGAGGTCTATCTGGAAAACAACAAAACCTCCACCAACCAACAGCCAGGACCAACTTGCCGGCCATGTAAATGAACTTACCTTGGTTAGGCTGATTCTGCAACACAATCAAGAATTCGATGACTGCATCCCTGTCCAATATCTGCTTGCCATCTCAGGAGAGAAAGAAAGATTTCAGGAGCTCTGTACAAGAACCTGGGAGGGGGGCAGGGAGAACTAAATTATTTTCTATTTACCTCATCTTTTGTTTGAAATTTTGCAAATATTTCAACAGCAGTTCTTGTCCCAAGACTGCCAGCCCATAGCAGCATCTCTTTCAACAAACCTGTCCTTTCAAAAGCAGCAGCAGCTTTCTGCCCACTTATGTCTGTGCAGGTGCCTTCCCCCACCCCTTTCTCTTTTTCCTAATAAACCTGTCCTGAATTTTTTTTTTTTACATTTTTTTTTATACATACAAGCTGGGGTACAGGCCAGAGCTGTGGGGTGGCGAGAGGGTTCACCAGAGACAGAGTGGGTAGCAGAACAGGCAGATCAGAAATACACTGCTGAGGGGAGCAGCGGGCGAGGCAGGAGAGGTCTGCCACACCATGTGGGATTCTCCCCGGCCGGGCGTTGAACTCGCGTCACCGCTGCCGACAGCTCCACAGCGCAGCGCTTAACCGCTGTGCCACCGGGGAGGCCCTGTCCCGAATTTAAAAAAATATTTTTTCAGCTACTGAACTTGTAATCTCAACTTATGAAACATTTTTATGTTTTTAACTTAGTATTTAGGAGTACTGGTTTTCTTAAAATTAATTTCATTCATTCCAAACAATATCTAAAATTGAAGTTTTATATCAAACTAAAGGTTTGGCACTGAAACAGCTTATAAACTGTTAAAATGCCTCAGATACTTTGAAAGTTCAGAAAAGTTCACGTTTTGTTTTAGCAATTTATATTAAATGTGTGGTAAAGAACTCTACTTTTTATCTTATATTGCTTCAACTACTTTTAAGGTTTGCTGTCAATTATAATTTTAATGTATCTCAATTAAATTTTTAAAATTTCTTCTCCGATCATAAAGGAGTCAAACTGGAAATAAAACATAAAAAGGAAAAAGGGAACCTCCGTACCTCATGGACGCTGAAATCCACATTACTGGCAAACCAATGGATCAACGAAGAGATCAAAGAAGAAATTAAAAAATATCTAGAACTGAACGACAATGAGGACACAACTTTCCAGAACGTCTGGGACACAGCAAAAGCAGTAATAAGAGGAAAATATATAGCATTATAAGCTCACATCAAGAAACAAGAAACAACCCAAAGAAACAATTTAATCTCACATCTCAAAGAACTAGAAAATGAACAACAAAAAACCCCAAAAGACAGTTTAAGAAAGGAAATAATAAAAATCAAAGCAGAACTAAATGAAATGGAAATAAAAAAAAACAGTCCAGAAAATTAATGAGACCAAAAGCTGGTTCTTTGAAAAAATAAACAAAATAGACAAACCACTAGCCAGGCTTACAAAGAAAAAACGAGAGAAAACACAAATAAATAGGATCATAAATGAAAAAGGAGAAATCACAACGGACACAGCAAAAATTAAAAAAATAATCAGAGATTACTATAAACAGCTA
>PVIJ01022265.1:0-16540 GCA_004024925.1 Scalopus aquaticus
GGGCGGGGTCGCCGGGCCCGAGCATGGACACACGCGTGCGCCATTGCGGGGGAGGCCGCGCCCTCAACCCACTCCCGCTGCCCCGCCTGCTCGCCTCTTCCCGTGCCCACCCCTACCGCCTCCCAAGTGTGGGGCAGGTCCTACCCACCGGGTCCCTCCCAACCCCAAGGCGCCCGCAGGTTGCGGACCAAGGTCAGGCCTCCGCCCGTGCAGTTGCTGAGCAGGCGACATGGAGAGGCGAGCCCGGGGCCTGGCGGGCGCCTCTGGCTGCAGGCAGCGGGCAGCAGCGCGTGGGCTCTCCTGTTGGTTGTTCGGCCTGGGGCCGGCGCAGGCTGCCTGGGGGTGCGCTGGGGAGGGGATTCGCACGAACCAGGGCTCTTGCTCCACCTCAGGCCCTCCGCGTAGGTGCCTTAGGGATGCCAGACAGCCGCCCCACTTGGGTCAGCGCCATCAAGCTGCGCCTCAGCACTGGTTTTCATCCAGTTCTCCCCTCGGCAGCAGAGGCTGGGGCTCTGCTCTTCTTCCCTGGGCCTTTCCACTGCCTCCAGCGCTGACCTTCAAGGTCCGGGCACGTGCCCATCCCCCACCACCCCAGCGCCCTTCCCCCACTGCCCTGTCCCTGCTCCCTCTTGCCTCCCTGCCGGCCCACCCAGGACCACACCAGTGCTCCCGGCCATTGGCCACTGCTGCTCCTGGGCTCTGCTTCCCTTGCTTCTCCACCATCTTCCCGGGGGGGGAGGGAAAGGGGCTTTTGGAGAGTGGAGGTCGTGCACCCCAAGGCCTCATTCTTGCCCTCTAGGGCCCCATGCCCCTCCAATCCCTTCCATGGCGCCCAGAGTTATTCTAACTGAATGGGAAAGAAAAAAGCAACTCTCAATTTGGAAATGGTGATCTAGAAGTTTTGGCCAAGACAGCCGACTTCCAAACGGAACGGTTGGATTAAAGCATGCATGCCTTCAATATAGAATGTGGGGATTTAATACATTGACGGGGTGTTTCCATGACTTCACATTTAACACACACAAAAAACACACACACACACACAAACAAAGACCAAAAACAACAACTTGAAGTTGTCAAAAAGAGCAATTGGTCAGTCTCTGTTAACAGACACGAATGTATGTGTGTGTGTGTGTGCGTGCGTGCGTGTGTGTGTGTGATTGTGTGTGTACATGAAATTCTTTTGATGAAGTTCTTTTCTAAAAAGACAAAGCCACAATTCCCTTTCCCTGCCAGAAGTTCCTTTGTGCCCCAGGTAAGCACCCTCATTGATTTTTCCTTCCTTGGTCCTAGCCAAACCCACCAACACACACACACAGACATCGAGATGGTTTCTAAGCTGCAGGGAGGAGTTGCTGAGACTGACCTGTGTACTGGGAATACATATTTCGTTCGGTTTCTCTCACTTTTCTTGCTCACCCGAATCTACCTTGTGCTTGCCTGCAAGAACTCTGGTATCTGAAATTGTTTCCTCTGCAACTCTGTCATTTGAACTTCTTATCCTCAGACAAACTAAAGTTCCCCTCGATGTCTGTATCATAACTCTGTCCTCCGCATCATTGTGTGAATGGTGGTGAAATCTCGTATCAGACTAAGCTTCTGCTATGTCTAGGAATGAAAATTTGTTGAGCACTCAAACTCACTTGATGGAGAGCGACTCAGCTCTCCTGTTGATATTTTCCTCCTTATTGTACAGAAACTAAAATTTCATATCATGTCACCTAATGCACGTCCTAGAGAGTATCCGCTGGTTACCTGGAAAAAAATAAAACAAACAACAAAAACAAACGCATTCAATTCGCGTTGCTAAAACTTGTCCAAACACAGGGACCCACCCTTCAAAACCCTTGTCATTCTCCGATGCCAAGTGTTTTGCCAAGACCCGTAAGTTTGTCAGTTCCATGACAAATTCATTCTGAAAGAGTGGAAGTTTTGTCCAAAAAGGACTGTTACGACAGCAGATCAAAACTGTTGCCATGGTGAGAAACAGACTGAGACCGTTTGGGCCTAGTGATAGCGCAGAGGAAGCATTCTCGTGCAACTGTTGCACCATTTCCAGGAGAATGACATGTGTTGAGATTGTTCTGAAAATACAGCAGACTTCTCCTCTCTTTTCTTCCAAGATGTATTTATTTATACCTAGCAGCTGGGGTGTAGGCCAGAGGTGTGGAGTGGTGAGTGGATTCATCAGACACAGAGTGGGGAGCAGAACAGGCAGCTCGACTGAAGTCCCCTGCCGAGGGGAGCAGCAGGCGAGACAGGAGAGGTGTGCTGCGCCACGTGGGAATCTCCCAGGCTGACCGGGTAAGCACCTTGTGCTGCAGTGGCTCTGCCTAGCTTCCGAGTGCTGTGCTTAACTTGTTGCGCCACCGGGGAGGCCCTCCGTTCAAATCGGTAAAAGCGACTGGGCTCTTGTGGGACCCTAACACTGGTGTGACCCCAGAGTGGTTCACCATTCCAAGACTCTGGTCCTAAAAACAGGAGCCGTAGGATTCCCCGCCTCCTTCAGGACAAGGAAAGGGCCATCGTTCAGCCAGTCAATGATCAAAGGCCAGAGACAGAGGTTTGGTGGCGCCACGATCCAACAGCCTTTTTTGGCTAGATTGGCTGAGGCTTTCCAAAGATGTGCTATTGAATCGAGACCCAGAAGCAGGAGCAGGATGATGCCTTTGGCGTTCTCCTGGCTAGCCAGTTTGGCCCTCACGTCAGCTGCCAGCCCCGGAGACTAAAATCAAGGGCCCGAGGGTCCCCCTTTTCACTGTGGCACCTGGCCTTCCAGGCCTCCAGGGACATGGAGGGCATGAGCAAGGCTCCAAGAAAGGGAGAAAGACAAGCCAAGTGCCCAGCTGATGCCAGGTGCCATGGTCGGCACCCTGCCACCTCAGTCGCACCCAAGGCCCCATGTGCCCCAGGGCATTCAGAACCTCAGCCTCCTCGTGGGCTGCCGGCCTAATTCCACTGCCAGACAGCGGGATTCCTCAGTCACAGGGGTCAGTAAAAACTAAAGTAACATATATATGTGTCTCACTGCTAGCCTTTAATATTCTCTTTCTGTGTATAAAGCCTCTATTGCTAAAATGCTTCCTACGGTGGTTTGGCTCCAAGTTGGATGACTTGGCAAAAGCGTAAACACTTTCAAATGAATATGTAGGGAAAAGACTTACCACCAGCTGAATTGGCAGTTCAAACTAAGTAACATTTACGTGTGTTTCACTTCGGGGTTTTAGATTTTGAACCTGTGAGAAAAACGTGTCAGTGCTCACAAGGCCTCAAGCAGTGCATTTCGCCCCAAGCGGGATTTCTAGGCAAAACACAGTAACTCAGTGAATTCAAGCTCTAGATGAAAAACTTACAACTATGTCGTTTCACAGCACAAACTAAGTAACATATACGTGTGTCTCTCTGCTAGCCTTTCAGATACTCTTTCTGTGTATAAAGCCTCTATTGCTAAAATGCTTCCTAGGGTGCTTTGGATCCAAGCTGGATGACTTGGAAAAAAGCCCAAACACTTTCAATTCACTCTGTGGGAAAAGATTTACCACCAGCTGAATTGGCAGCTCAAACTAAGTAACATTTACCTGTGTTTCATTTCAGGGTTTTGAGATTTTGAACCTCTGAGAAAAACGTGCCTGTGCTCAGAGGGCTAAGGAGTGCATTTCGCCCCAAGCGAGATTTCTAGGCAAAACTAACTAACTCAGTGAATTCAAGCTCTAGATGAAAAACTGACAAGTATGTCATTTCTCAGCAAAAACTAAGTAACATATACGTGTGCCGCACTGCCAGCCTTTAAGATTCTCTTTCTGTGTATAAAGCCTCTATTGCTAAAATGCTTCCGAGGGTGCTTAGGCTCCAAGATGGATGACTTGGCAAAAAGGGCAAACACTTTCAATTCACTACGTAGGGAAAAGATTTAACACCAGCTGAATTTGCAGTTCAAACTAAATATCATTTACCTGTCTTTCACTTCGGGGTTTTGAGATTTTGAACCTGTTTGAAAAAGGAGTCTGTCTCAGGATGCCTCAAGCAGTGCACTTTGCCCCAAGTGGGATTTCTAGGCAAAAGACATTAACTCAATGAATTCAAGTTCTATGAAAAACTGACAACTATGTCATTTCTCAGCACAAACTAAGTGACATATACGTGTGTCTCACTACTAGAATTTAAGATTCTCTTTCTGTGTATAAAGCCTCTATTGCTAAAATATTTCCTAGGGTACTTTGGCTCCAAGCTGGATGACTTGGCAAAAAGCACAAACACTTTCAATTCACTACCTAGAAAAAAGAATGACCACTAGCTGAATTTGCAGTTCAAACTAAGTAATACTTAGCAGTGTTTCACTTTGGGATTTTGAGATTTTGAACCTGTCAGAAAACCATGTCTGTGCTCGGAACCCCTCAAGTGGTGCATTTCGCACCAAGCGGTATTTCCAGGCAAACCACACTAACGCAGTGAATTCAAGCTCTAGATGAAAAACTGCCAACTATGTCATTTCTCAGCAAAAACTAAGTAACATATACGTGTGTCTCACTGCAAGCCTTTAAGATTCTCTTTCTGTGTATAAAGCCTCTAGCTAAAATGCTTTTTAGAGTGCCTTGGCTCCAAGGTGTATGACTTGGCAAAAAGGACAAACACTTTCAATACACTACCTAGGAAAAAGATTTACCACCAGCTGAATATGCAGTTCAAACTAAGTAACATATACGTGTGTTTCACTTCGGGGTTTTGAGATTTTGAACCTGTGAGAAACCGTTTCTGTGCTCAGAAGTCCTCAAGCAGTGCATTTAGCACCAAGTGGGATTTCCAGGCAAACTACACTAACTCAGTGAATACAAGCTCTAGATGAAAAACTGACAACGCTGTCATTTCTCAGCAAAAACTAAGTAACATATATGTGTCTCACACTGCTAGCCTTTAAGACTCTCTTTCTGTTTATTAAGCCTCTATAGCTAAAGTGCTTCCTTGGGTGCTTTGGTTCCAAGCTGATGACTTGGCAAAAAGCACAAACACTTTCAATTCACTACCTAGGAAAATATTTACCACCAATGAATTTGCAGTTGAAACTAAGTATCATTGACCTGTGTTTTACTTCGGGGTTTTGAGATTTTGAACCTGTGACAAAACAGTGTCTGTGCTCAGAACGCCTCAAGCAGTGCATTTAGCACCAAGCGGGATTTCTAGGAAAACAGCACTAACACAGTGAATTCAAGCTCTAGAACAAAATCTAAAAACTATGTCATTTCTAGCTAAAACTAAGTAACATATACGTGTGTCTCACTGCCAGCTTTTGTGATTCACTTTCTCTGTATAAAACCTCTATTGCTAAAATGCTTTTTAGAGTGCCTTGGCTCCAAGTTGGATGACTTGGCAAAAAGCACAAATACTTTCTATTCACTACCTAGGAAAAAGATTTGCCACCAGCTAAATTTGCAGGTCAAACTAAGTAACATTTACCTGTGTTTCACTTTGGGGTTTTGAGATTTGAACCTGTGAGAAAACCCTGTCTGTGCTCAGAACTCCTCAAGCAGTGCATTTCGCATCAAGCAGGATTTCCAGGCAAAGAGCACTAACTTCATGAAGTCAAGCTCTAGATGAAAACCTGAAAAATATGTCATCTCTCAGCAAAAACTAAGTAACATGTACGAGTGTCTCACTCCTAGACTTTAAGATTCTGTTTCTGTTTAATTAAGCCTCTAGAGCTAAAATGCTTCCTTGGGTGCTTTGGCTCCAATTGATGACTTGGGAAAAAGCATAAACACTTTCAATTCACAACCTAGGAAAAAGATTTACCACCAGCTGAATATGCAGTTCAAACTAAGTAACATTTACCTGTGTTTCACTTTGGGGTGTGAGATTTGAACCTGTGAGAAAACAGTGTCTGTGCACAGAACGCCTCAAGCAGTGCATTTAGCACCAAGCGGGATTTCTAGGAAAACAGCACTAACACAGTGAATTCAAGCTCTAGAACAAAAACTAAAAACTACGTCATTTCTAGCTAAAACTAAGTAACATGTATGTGTGTCTCACTGCCAGCCTTTAAGATTCTCTTTCTGTGCATAAAGCCTCTATTGCTAAAATGCTTCCTTGGGTGCTTTGTCTCCAAGATGATGACTTGGCAAAAAGCACAAACGCTTTCAATTCACTACCTAGGAAAAAGATTTACCACCAGCTGTTTGCAGTTCAAACTAAGTAACATTTGTGTGTGTTTCACTTCGAGGTTTTGAGATTTTTAACCTGTGAGAAAACCGTGTATGTGCTCAGAAGGCATCAAGCAGTGCATTTCGTATCAAGTGGTATTTCTAGGCAAATGGCACTAACTCAGTGAATTCAAGCTCTAGAAGAAAAACTGAAAGCTATGTCATTTCTCAGCTAAAAGTAAGTAACATATACGTGTGTCTCACTGCTAGCCTTTAAGATTCTCTTTCTGTGTATAAAGCCTCTATTGCTAAAATGCTTTTCAGAGTGCCTTGGCTCCAAGGTGGATGACTTGGCAAAAAGCACAAACACTTTCAATTCACTATCTAGAAAAAAGATTAACCAACAGCTGTATTTGCAGTTCAAACTAAGTAACATTTACCTGTGTTTCACTTTGGGGTTTTGAGATTTTGAACCTGTGAGAAAACCATGTCTGTGCTCAAAACGCCTCAAGCAGTGCATTTCGCACCAAGCATGATTTCCAGGCAAAGCGCACTAATTCAGTGAATTGAAGATAGATGAAACACTGATAACTATGTCATTTCTCACCAAAAAGTAAGTAACATATACGTGTGTCTCACTGCTAACCATTAAGATTCTCTTTCTGTTTAAAAGCCTATATAGCTAAAATGCTTCCTTGGGTGTCTTGGCTCCAAGGTGGATGACTTGGCAAAGCACAAACACTTTCAATTCACTACCTAGGAAAGATTTACCACCATCTGAAAATGAAGTTCAAACTAAGTAACATTTACCTGTGTTTCACTTTGGGGTTTGAGATTTTGTACTGTGAGAAAAACCTGACTGTGCTCAGAAACCCTCACGCAGTGCATTTCACACCAAGTGGGATTTCCACGCAAACCGCACTTCTCAGTGAATTCAAGCTCTAGATGAAAAACTGACAACTATGTCATTTCTCAGCAAAAACTAAGTAACACATACGTGTGTCTCACTGCTAGCCTTTAACATTGATTTTCTGTTTATTAAGGCACTATAGCTAAAATGCTTCCTTGGGTGCTTTGGTTCCGGGCTGATGACTTGTCAAAAAGCACAAACAGTTTCAATTCACTACCTAGGAAAACATTTGCCACCATTGAATTTGCAGTTCAAACTAAGTAACATTTACCTGTGTTTCACTTCGGGGTTTTGAGATTTTGAACCTGTGAGAAAACCGTGTATGTGCTCAGAAGGCCTCAAGCAGTGCATTTCACACCAAGCGGGATTTAGAGGCAAACTGCACTAACTCAGTGAATTCAAGATCTAGAAGAAAAACTGAAAACTATGTCATTTCTCAGAAAAACTAAGTAACATACGTGTTTCTCACTGCTAGCCTTTAAGATTCTCTTTCTGTGTATAAAGCCTCTATTGCTAAATGCTTTTTAAAGTGCTTTGCCTCCAAGGTGGATGACTTGGCAAAAAGCACAAACACTTTCAATTCACTATCTAGAAAAAGATTTACCGCCAGCTGAGTTTGCAGTTCAAACTAAGTAACATTTACCTGTGTTTCACTTTGGGGTTTTGAGATTTTGAACCTGTGAGAAAACCGTGTTTTTGCTCAGAAGGCCTCAAGCAGTGCATTTCGCACCAAGCGGGTTTTCTCGGCAAACCGGACTACTTCAGTGAATTCAAGCTCTAGATGAAAAACTGACAACTATGTCATTTCTCAGCAAAAACTAAGTAACATATACGTGTTTCTAACTGCTAGCCTTTAAGATTCTCTTTCTGTGTGTAAAGCCTCTATTGCAAAAATGCTTGCTTGAGTGCTTTGGCTCCAAGTTGGATGACTTGGCAAAAATCACAAACACTTTCAATTCACTACCTAGGAAAAAGATTTACTACGAGCTGAATTTGCAGTGCATTTCGCACCAAGCAGGATTTCTAGGAAAACAGCACTAACTCAGTGAAATCAAGCTCTAGAAAAAAACTAAAAACTATGTCATTTCTCAGCTAAAAATAAGTAACATATACGTGTGTCTCACTGCCAGCCTTTAAGATTCTCTTTCAGTGTATAAAGCCTCTTTTGCTAAAATGCTTTCTAGAGTACCTTGGCTCCAAGGAGGATGAGTTGGGAAAAAGCACAAACACTTTCAATTCACTACCTAGGAAAAATATTTACCGCCAGCTGAGTTTGCAGTTCAAACTAAGTAACATTTACCTGTGTTTCACTTTTGGGTTTTGAGATTTTGAAACTGTGAGAAAACCATGTTTGTGCTCAGAACGCCTCAAGCAGTGCTTTCACACGAAGCGGGATTTCCAGGCAAAACGCACTAACTCAGTGAATTCAAGCTCTAGATGAAAAACTGACAACTATGTCATTTCTCAGCAAAAATTAAGTGACATATACCTGTGTTTCACTGCTAGCCTTTAAGATTCTCTTTCTTTGCATTAAGCCTCTATAGCTAAAATGCTAGATTGAGAGCTTTGGTTCCAAGCTGGATGACTTGGTAAAAAGAACAAACACATTGAATTTACTACTTAGGAAAAATATATACTGCCAGCTGAGTTTGCAGTTCGAAGTAAGTAACATTTACTTGTGTTTCACTTTGGGGTTTTCAATTTTGAACCAGTGAGAAAACCGTGTCTGTGCTCAGAACGCCTCAAGCAGTCCACACTAACACAGTGAATTCAAGCTCTAGATGAAAAACTGACAACTCTGTCATTTCTCAGCAAAAACTAAGTAAATATACGTGAGTCTCACTGCTAACCTTTAAGATTCTCTTTCTTTGTATTAACCTCTATAGCTAAAATGCTTGCTTGAGTGCTTTGGCTCCAAGCTGGATGACTTGGCAAAAAGCACAAACATTTTCAACTCACTACCTATGGAATAGATTTACCACCAGCTGTATTTGCAGTTCAAACTAAATAACATTTACCTGTGTTTCACTTCGGGGTTTTGAGATTTTGAACCAGTGAGAAAACCGTGTCTGTGCTCAGAACGCCTCAAGCAGTGCTTTCGCACGAAGCGGGATTTCCACGTGAAGTGGGATTTCCACGCAAACCGCACTAACTCAGTGAATTCAAGCTCCAGAAGAACAACCTAAAACTATGTCATTTCCTAGCTAAAACTAAATAACATATACGTGTGTCTCACTGCTAGCCTTTAAGATTCTCCTCTGTGTATAGAGCCTCTATTGCTCAATTGCTTTTTAGAGTGCCTGGTCTCCAAGGAGGATGACTTGGTAAAAAGCACAAACACTTTCAATTCACTACCCAGGAAAAAGATTTACCGCCAGCTGAGTTTGCAGTTCAAACTAAGTAACATTTACCTGTGTGTCATTGGTGTTTTGAGATTTTGAAAATGAGAAAACCGTGTCTGTGCTCAGAACGCCTCAAGCAGTGCTTTCACACGAAGTGGGATTTCCAGGCAAACCGCACTAACTCAGTGAATTCAAGCTCTAGATGAAAAACTGACAACTATGTCATTTCTCAGCAAAAACTAAGTGACATATACGTGTGTTTCACTGCTAGCCTTTAAGATTCTCTTTCTTTGCATTAAGCCTCTATAGCTAAAATGCTAGATTGAAAGCTTTGGTTCCAAGCTGGATGACTTGGCAAAAAGAACAAACACATTGAATTTACTACCTAGGAAAAAGATTTACTGCCAGCTGAGTTTGCAGTTCAAAGTAAGAGCATTTACTTGTGTTTCACTTTGGGGTTTTCAGATTTTGAACCAATGAGAAAACCGTGTCTGTCTCAGAACGCCTCAAGCAGTGCATTTCGCACCTACCAGGATTTCCAGGCAAACCACGCTAACTCAGTGAATTCAAGGGACCATGGAGATGGATCACCGGTGAATTGGTGGTGGGCTACCCAAGGGGAATAAAAAATGCAAAAGACATAAATAACAATAAAAATATATATATATAAAATGCACTAACTCAGTGAATTCAAGCTCTAGAAGAAAAACTGAAAACTATGTCATTTCTCAGATAAAACTAACTAACATATATGTGTGTCTCACTGCCAGCCTTTAAGATTCTCTTTCTGTGTATAAAGCCTCTATTGCTAAAATGCTTTTTAGAGTGCCTTGTGTCCAAGGAGGATGACTTGGCAAAAAGCACACACACTTTCAATTCACTACCAAGGAAAAAGATTTACCACCAGCTGAAATGCAGTTCAAACTAAGTCACATTTACCCGTGTTTCACTTTGGGCTTTTGAGATTTTGAACCTGTGATAAAACCGTGTCTGTGCTCAGAACGTCTCAAGCAGTGCTATCACACCAAGCGGAATCCAGGCAAACCACACTAACTCAGTGAATTCAAGCTCTAGATGAAAAACTGACAACTATGTCATTTCTCAGCAAAAACTGAGTAAATATACGTGTGTCTCACTGCTAGCCTTTAAAATTCTCTTTCTGTTTATAAAGCCTCTATAGCTAAAATCTTTCTTGGGTGCTTTGGTTCCAAGCTGATAACTTGCCATACGCACAAACACTTTCAATTCACTACCTAGGAAAAAGATTTACCACCAGCTGAATATGCAGTTCAAACTAAGTAACATTTACCTGTGTTTCACTTTGGGGTGTGAGATTTAGAACCTGTGAGAAAACCATGACTATGCTCAGAACGCCTCAAGCAGTACATTTTGTGCCAAGTGGGATTTCCAGGCAAACCACACTAACTCAGTGAATTCAAGCTCTAGAAAAAAAAAAAACCTGAAAACTATGTCATTTCTCAGCTAAAACTAGTAACATATACGTGTGTATCACTGCCAACCTTTAAGATTCTCTTTCTGTGTATAAAGCCTCTATTGTTAAAATGCTTGCTTGCGTGCTTTGGCTCCAAGCTGATGACTTGGCAAAAAGCACAAACACTTTCAATTCACTACCTAGGAAAAAGATTTACTATTAGCTGAATTTGTAGTTCAAACTAAGTAACGTTTACCTGTGTTTCACTTCGGGGTTTTGAGATTTTGAACCTGTGAGAAAACCGTGTCTGTGCTCAGAATGCCTCAAGCAGTACATTTCGCATCAAGCGGGATTTCTAGGAAAACCGCACTAACTCCGTGAATTCAAGTTCTAGAAGAAAAACTGAAAACTATGTCATTTCTCAGGTAAAAGTAAGTAACATATACAAGTGTATCACTGCCAGCCTTTAAGATTCTCTTTCTGTGTATAAATCCTATATTGCTAAACTGTTTTCTTTGGTTCTTTGGCTCCAAGCTGATGACTTGGCAAAAAGCACAAACACTTTCAATTCACAACCTAGGAAAAAGATTTACCACCAGCTGAATATGCAGTTCAAACTAAGTAACATATACCTGTGTTTCACTTTGGGGTGTGAGATTTGAACCTGTGAGAAAACCGAGACTGTGCTCAGAAGGCCTCAAGAAGTGCATTTCACACCAGCGGTATTTGTAGGCAAACCACATTAACTCAGTGAATTCAAGCTCTAGAAGAAAAACTGAAAACTATGTCATTTCTCAGATAAAACTAAGTCACATATACGTGTGTCTCACTGCTAGCCTTTAAGATTCTCTTTCTGTGTATAAAGACTCTATTGCTAAAATGCTTCCTTGGGTGCTTTGTCTCCAAGCTGATGACTTGGCAAAAAGCACAAACACTTTCAATTCACAACCTAGGAAAAAGATTTACCACCAGCTGAATATGCAGTTCAAACTAAGTAACATTTACCTGTGTTTCACTTCGGGGTTTTGAGATTTTGAACCTGTGAGAAAACCGTGTCTGTGCTCAGAAGGCCTCAAGCAGTATATTTTGCACCAAGCGGGATTTCCAGGCAAACCCTCTAACTCAGTGAATTCAAGCTCCAGAAGAAAAAGTGAAAACTATGTCATTTCTCAGCTAAAACTAAGTAACATACACATGTGTCGCACTCTAGCCTTTAAGATTCTCTTTCTCTGTATAAAGCCTCTATTGCTAAAATCCTTTTTAGATTGCTTTGGCTCCAAGTTGGATGATTTGACAAAAAGCACAAACACTTTCAATTCTCTACCTAGAAAAAGATTTACCACCAGCTGAATTTGCAGTTCAAACTAAGTAACATTTACCTTTGTTTCACTTTGGGGTTTTGAGGTTTTGAACCTTGAGAAAACCTTGTCTGTGCTCAGAATGCCTCTAGCAGTGCATTTCACACCAAGCAGGATTTCCAGGCAAACCGCAGTAACTCAGTGAATTCCAGCTCTAGAAAAACTGACAACTATGTCATTTCTCAGCTAAAAATAAGTAACATTTACGTGTGTATCACTGCCAGCCTTTAAGATTTTCTTTTTGTGTATAAAGCCTCTATTCCTAAAATGCTTCCTTGCGTGCTTTGGCTCCAAGCTGATGACTTGGCAAAAAGCACAAATACTTTCAATTCACAACCTAGGAAAAAGATTTACCACTCTGAATATGCAGTTCAAAATAAGTAACATTTAACATTGCTCTTTTTGAAAACTTCAAGTTGTTGTTTTTGGTTTTGTTTGTGTGTGTGTGTGTGTCTGTGTGTGTTGTTGTTGTTGTTATATGTGAAGTCATCGAAACATCCTGTCAATGTATTAACTCCTGACATTCTAAATTGAAGGCATGCATGCTTTAATCCAACTGTTCCGTTTGGAAGACGGCTGTCTTGGCCAAAACTTTTAGATCACCATCTCCAAATTGAGAGTTGCTTTTTTCTTTCCCTCTCAGTTAGAATAACTCTGGGCGCCATGGAAAGGCTTGGAGGGGCATGGGTCCCAAGAGTGCAAGAATGAGCCCCTGGGGCGCACGACCTCCACCCTTCGCAAGCCCTTTTCCTCCCCCCCACCCCGGGAAGATGGTGGAGAAGCAAGGGAAGCAGAGCCCAGGGGCAGCAGTGGCCAATGGCCAGGAGCACTGACGTGGTGCTGGGTGGGCCGGCAGAGGGGCAAGAGGGAGTGGGGGAAGGGCGCTGTGGTGGTGGGGGAAGGCGTGTGCCCGGACCTTGAAGGTCAGGGCTGGAGGCAGTGGAAAGGCCCCGGGATGAAGAGCTGACCCCCAGCCTCTGCTGCGGAGGGGAGAACTGGATGAAACCCAGTGCTGAGGCATGGCCTGACGGCCCCAACCCCTTGGGGCGGCTGTCTGGCATCCCCGAGCACCTCAGGGATGGGCCCGAGGTGGAGCAAGAACCCTGGCGGGTGCGAATCCCCTCCCCAGCGCGCTCCCAGGCAGCCTGCGCTGGCCCCAGGCTGACTGACAGACTGACCAGAGAGCCCAGGCGCTGCCGCCCACTGCCTGCAGCCAGAGGCGCCCGCCCAGCCCTTGGCTCGCCCGGCCACACCGCCTGCGCCACGACTGTGCGGGCCGGGGCCTGACCTTGGTCCATAAGCTGTGGGCGCCTTGGGGTTGGGAGGGACCCGGTGGGTAGGACCTGCCCCACACTTGGGAGGCGGTAGGGGTGGGTGCGGGAAGAGGCGAGAGGGCAGGGCAGCGGGAGTGGGTTGAGGGCTCGACCACCCCTGCAAAGGCGCACACGTGTGTCCACGCTCGGGAGCACGACCCCGCCCACGCCCGCACCCAGCTGGCCTCCCAAGTGGATCAGATCCCTGCACCCCGCTCGCTCAGGGCGCGCCGGGCGCCCATGCCGTAGAGCTGATCTGCTTCCTTGGCGAGACAGAAGCGGTCCTCTATTTTCAAACCTGAACCTGGTGGCATTCCGACACTGCCATTTTCACTGTGAAATGTCCCCCGAAGAAGAGCCCAGGGGCTTCCAGAAAGAGAGCCTTCTCCGCCCCCCCACCTCGCCACCCCTCACCCCTACCCTGCAATCGTCCTCCGCAGTGGGTCAGCTCCGAAGGCCCGGCTTTGTTGCCCACACTGGAAGATGCAGGTGGACACGCCCGGGCTTCGAAAGTCCGATTCCTAATGGTTCCAGCGGCGCCCCTATCCAGGCTGAGGGGAAGTGGACACTGCTATTGGCAGCACACTTGCACTTCCCCGCGGTGTCCAGCAGGGGGCGCTCGCGGCAGGGCTCTGCCTCGGATCCCGGCGGCCACGTGGCTGCGGACATGGTGACACCGGCTGCGTAGCCCCGCCCTCCGGGGCCGTGGCCACGCGGCCGCGCCTGCCGGGCTATGCAGCTGCCAAGGATCCGGATTTTTCAGGCTTTCGGGCCTAGGCTTCTGGCCAGCCATGGACCCCAGGCTGGGGTGGCAGCACGGAGTCCCAGACCCTAGACCCCCACGGGGGCGTGTCACACGAAGCTGTCCATGCCAGGACGCTGGCGCCCAAGCAAGCCAGCCAACGGAGGCCACTTGGTGGAGAGGAAGAAAAAACGGTGAGGAGAGAGGAAAGGAACAGAAATCAAGTGGGACCTCCCAGGCTGGTACAACCAGGGGCTGGAGGGGCAAGGAACACCTTGGGGAGTAGCGAAGCTTTGAATCTTTCCCTCCCTAGTTTCAGAACCCAAAACCAGGAGGTTTTCTTAAGGAGGCCACAGTTTTCTTAAGGAGGCCTGGGGCAGGCCCAGGGCTCTCTTTGTCCCAGACGAGGGCATTTGAGGCGCATGGTTGGGCCTTGGCTTGAGGGATATTGTGGATTAATCCGAAAATGAGTTTCCTTTCGTTGCCCCCTAATAGGAGTGGCCCAGGCACCTCAGCCTGGGGCTGTCCGGGCTCCAGACACCTGGAGGCACTGTAGCCAGCAGGACAGAATGCCTGAGACCTGGGGCAGGCCTGGAGTAGCCCGGACTATGGAGCAGCCAGAGGAACCCAGAGTGGCTGGGGAGACTGCTCCTGGGGAATTTCCTCACCCATGCCCTTGTCCTAATGGAGGAATCCGGGGAGACAAGACCACAAGTGTCAAAGCCAAGGCATATTGCCGGGAAGTGTGCTGGCTGTGGCGGGACAGCCCTCCTAGTGAGGGGCACAATGGACCAGGGGGCCAGTCCTAGGCCTTGGAGCAAGGCAGAGGAAGTGGCCACTTCTTCCCCGAGAAGGGAATCGTTCTGTCTGTGACTTGTGGGCTCAGCTGAGGCATGCATCCAAAGAAACCGTTGGATCCCGGCGGCTGAGTGGCAGTGGAACTGGAATTGAAAACAGTTGCAGCATCTGAATTCGCCAGCATATCCATTCTCTCAAGATAGTGATATTTAGGGCAAACTGCAGGACATCACCTAGTGTTTCTGACATACATTTTTTGAACTAAAAGTAAAATGATTAGATATATGTTTTGATGTTAAACCATGGCTTATGACAGCATTCTGAGTGGGGCACTATATCCCACTGACTCTATGAATACAAAAAAGTAAATGAGAGATGCTGATGAATATATAAGTAATAAATGAGAGAGATATTTTGAACAGTCTTTGACCAAGCTAAGAAAAACATAATGTGGCATGTAATTGTATAGCAAAATAAGGACAATGCTTTTATGGAAGCACTCACTTAAGGAGGAATAATTATGCTTTGTTTAAATGTACCCCCCAAACCGATGTTCCACAATTTGAGAAAATCATAAACCATGAGAAAATAATTCAGCTCTACTCCTGTAAAATGGAAGAAATACTGAGTGCATTCCTTGTATTATTTAGGATTTAGGGTAGCGGTCTATCTCCATTCCTCTCTGATTTCTAATATAGTTGTCACTTTTTTTAAAAGATTTATTTGTTTATACATACAAGCTGGGGTACAGGCCAGAGGCGTGGGGCAGTGAGAGGATTCAACAGAGACAGAGTGGGGAGCAGAACAGGTAGATCAGAAACACACTGCTGAGGGGAGCAGCGGGCGAGTCAGGAGAGGTCTGCCGCACCATGTGGGACTCTCCCCAGCTGGGCATCGAACTCGCATCACGTGCTTCTGACAGCTCCACAGTGCAGCGCTCAACCACTGAAGCACCAGGGAGGCCCCTAGTTGTCGTATTTTTTAAAGCAAAATTTTTCATTGTTTCTGACACATCAGAAAATTTAAAGATATTCTTCTAAGAATAACATTTACCGAGCCAGGTTGAAAGAGATCCAAGAGACCAAAACCATTTCAACGGCCATCAGAAATCAAGTGAAATTTTTAATTAAGTGGATATTGACATCATTTTGCAGTGTCTGGTATGGATTATTTCCTTTTACTTCTCTGACCTTTTACTCCTCTCACCTGTCGGTGATAACTGCTGTTAACATATACCCATTCTAGTAGGGGGAATGAAGAGGTGAAATTTTTCCTTGAAATAGCATTATTCTTACTAAAGTGGACTGTAAATAAAAAAAAAGTTTTACCAAATATGAAGCCAAAAAAGATATGTATCAGTGAATTCACTCCTCATTACATGCTGCCCTGGGTCTGCTGGAACAGAACACAACAATGCTTTTAGAGGGAATTCCAAGCAAATTAATCCATTATTGTTTTTGAAAAAATGCTAGAACTGAACAAACCCTTACTAAGAAATGAGGAAGAAAAGC
>PVIJ01022266.1:0-16506 GCA_004024925.1 Scalopus aquaticus
GCAGCCCCGCCCCTGCAGGCCCCGCCCCATGCGCAGCCCCGCCCCATGCACAGCCCCGCCCCTGCAGGCCCCGCCCCATGCGCAGCCCCGCCCCACGCACGGCCCCGCCCCACGCACGGAGCCCTGCGTGCCGCGGGCCCCTGGGCGGGGAGGAGACCCTGTGGCTGGGGTCCCTTCGTGCCCCGGCCGGTGGTCCAAGCCGAGCGGCCTCTGGGGGCGCCCTGGCTCGAGAGGGGGGCTCGGCCAGGCCGGGGGCCCCGGCGCCCACCGCATCTCCTCTCGCCGCAGACCCTCGTCCTCGGATCGGCATCTGATTCCCGTGGCCTTCGTGTCCGAGAAGTGGTTTGAGATCTCCTGCTGACCGGCCAGTGTTTTTGACGTCCCGGGGCTGGGCGGACGCCGCGTGTCTACTCTGTGGTAGGTGCCTCTCGCCCCTCGCCTCTCGCCCCTGACCGCTTGGGGACGCGAGCCCGTGTCTGCGGGCGGGGCCTGAGGGGCGGCCCCTGCCGGGCCGAGCCGCCCGCGGCGCGGGGTCCCCGGTCACCCTCGCTGGCCCCGCCTCAGGACACTCACGGCCGCCGGCCCCGGGCCTGCAGGTGGACGCCTGCCCCGCGCGCAGGGCCAGAGGGCCGCCCCACTGCCGTCGCCTGCCACGACACTGACGCAAAGCAGAGTTAAAATTCGATTTTGAGATAACAGTGAGAGAGAAGCCGGATGAGCTAAGGAGTGACCAGGCGAGAAAGCGCAGGCCCAGGCCGCTGCTGACCGGGAGCCAGCGCTGGCCTCACAGCCCGCTCTGCAGGCTGCCGCCGCGGCGGCACCACCGCCCGTCCACTGCCTTGTCTGCCGCTGCCCTGCCTGCGGGGCGCCTTTGCCCCGTGCCCGTGCTCTGCGCAGCCGTGCGGCCAGGCTGGGGCTCGGCCACTCTGTTCCGTCGGTGCCAGGCTCGCTGCGGGCCCTGCCCGCCCACGGCCTCCCTCCCGGACAGGCCTCCTCGGCCGCGGGAGCCGGCGCCCGGCTCTGGACTAGGAGCTGGTCCTCGAAAGCGCTTTCCCGACTTCCGCTAAGGCCTCGCCTTCCTCCCGGCCGGAGATGGAGACGCCGCCGGCGGCGCGGGGTGGCGAGTGGCGGTGTCTGCTCGGGGGCGCCCTGCGCCCTGGGGACTCGGCCGGCGCAGAAGCGGAGTGAGCTGGCCACATCGCCCCGATGGACGTCAGCGGGCTCCAGGCCAGACCTCAGGCTTCGCGGCCCGGCCCAGGCCACAAGGGCCCGCCCAGGGGTGGTCAGCCTGCAGGCAAAGAGGCGCTCCTGGGAGGGGCTGCCCGCGCCTGAGGGCAGGTGGACGTGGTGCTCCCCTTCAGGGTGAGCCGGCGCGGCCCCGCATGAGAAGACGCCCCTGTGTGCCCGGCCCGCCGCCACGGAGCCCCCTTGGCTCCCAGCCACACTGCAGAGGGAGCGTGCGTGTCGGCTGGCGTCCGCCTGCCCCGGGAGACCTCGGCGGGCTGGGCTGGCCGGGCGGTCACCGGCTCTGTTAGGCTTTTAAGAATGCGCAGAGCAAGGGCCTGGAGCTGCTGGCCTGGCTTGCCGAGGGCCGCGGCCCCCTCCAGAGCCCACAGCCGGAGATGCCCGCTCGGGGCCAGCTCTCTGACCGGGGCCTCCACTGGCAGCCGGGAGCCCTCTCTGGGTCCCGGTCTGGGGTCCCGGCCTCTGTGGCTGCCACCTGCAGCCTTGAATGCAGGAGGCGCGTGGGCACTGAGGGTGGTCCGCGGGCCTGAGGGTGGACACCCGGGGTGTGGCGGGCGCCCCTGGGCCTGGAGGCTGAGCCTGTAGGGGCAGCGCCACCCTGAGGCTAGGTGGGGCCGGCGGGATGGCTGCGAGAGGCGGCGCCAGAGAGGAAGGACCTGCGGGGCTGAGGCTGCCGGCCCTGCCCTGCCCGAGTCACCACCTGCACGGGGCGTGGAAAGGGCATTAAAAGCCTGGAAATACCGCCGCGGGCGCCGGGACTCCCCTCACCCGTCGGCCCTGCGCCCGCTGGCACCCACGCTCACTCCCGTCTTGCACAGGGCGCTGGCATGGGGCGGTTAAGTGACTTGCTGGCCAGCCGGGCTGCAAACGGTGGGGTCAGATCACCCCCAGGGCCCGGGTCCGGGGTGTCAGGTGTCTGGACCCCACTGCCCAGCTCTGCCGGGGAGCCGGGGCAGAGCCGCCCACCTGCGGGAGGCCCCGGGGCTCCCCCGGAGGGGTCTCGTTGGCTGCCTGGGAGGGCGAAGGGCGCCGGCCGGGACTCCGCCGCGGGCGCCTCGTTAGGCCTGAGACGAGCTCCGGACCCCGCGGCTGGGGGCGCCCGGCCATCACTGCGGGAGGAGGGCCCGTGGACGCCGAGGATCCGCCGCAGCTACCGCCTGGACGTGAGCACGGAGCGGGGACGCCGGGAGGATCTCAGATTTACTGGGGCACTTATTGCCCCTTAAATAAATAGCAATTAACACTAAAACATTTAATTAAGGTTTAAGAGGCAGCGAGATATTTATCTCTGGCACAGCCGCTAAGCCTCTCCAAATGCACTTTTAACGATGATGTAGCAGTGGGCACCGCGCGCCTGGCTTCCCCGGCAGCCCCCAGCACGCGTGGCCCAGCCCCGGCCGGTCCTGGCGTGCGGG
The DNA here is from genome assembly GCA_004024925.1 of Scalopus aquaticus. Lineage (NCBI taxonomy): Eukaryota > Metazoa > Chordata > Mammalia > Eulipotyphla > Talpidae > Scalopus > Scalopus aquaticus. Next base: position 2,661 of record PVIJ01022266.1, read on the forward strand.
GCCAGGGACGCGCCTGGGACAGTGGACCTGCCCCCCACCACGAGGCCCTCTCGTGTCCCTGGACCTGGCCTCCAAGGGCCCGGCAAGCCCCCTTCCAGGCCGCCTCCCGCTGGCGGCTGGGGGAGGCCCAGCAGCCTCCCCCATTCAGGAGGGGCCGGAACCAGCCCACCGTGGCGCTGGAGCTAATTTCCTGTCGTTTTTCATATAACAAGTGAACTTCAGAAAAGCTCATTAGTGTTCAGACCCTTCCACGGCCACCTCATTCCGCACGGAGCCGGGGAAGTAATAAAAACTCCAGAATCCGAGCAAGTGAGAAATAAATCATGTGTTGTTATTTTCAAAAACACACTGAAGACATAACTAATAAAAAAGTAAGAACCACACCTGCGCCTTCCTGCTTTGTTCTAAAAAATACATTAACAGAATATCCGGCTTGTGAGCCAAAGGAGCACTCTTCCCAGCGGTACCAGCCCGGAGCGTGGGGAAGGGCTCTGAGCTGGAGGAGAGCCGGGCCTGTGGTGCGGGACGTGAGAACCCGTCAGCGCTGTGGGCAAGGCAGCCTGGCCGTGGGGCCCCAGCCCCACTGTGTGCCAGGCGGGACCTGGTGCCAGCAGCCCCACTGTGTGCCAGGCGGGGCCTGGAGCCAGCAGCCCCACTATGTGCCAGGCGGGGCCGGGAGCTGGTGGCCCCCCTGGACAGCAGAGGAAACTGGTCACTCCATGGTCAGAATTCATCCCAAGCTGACCTTGCCCTTCTGCAGCCAGGGTGTCTTTCCAGATGGCCGGGGCGGCCTGTCTTCTCGTGGGGACAAGAGCCCTGCGGCGTGGCCTGTGCGCTTGGCACCGTCTGCCCCGGGCGTGACAGCGCAGGGTCTGTCCCCACGTCTCAGCTTTCCAAATGTCGGGTGAAAACTGCAGGCGGGGGGGCGTGCGCTGTGCCGAGTGTCATCCTGGAGGGCGGGGGGCTGGGGCGGCGGTTGCGTGGACCTGCCGTGGTGGGGTCGCTGGAGGAGGGAGCAGGGCGAGGTGCCACGGGGGCCCACGCCGTTCATCTGCACCCCAGGTGGAGTGGACTCAGGACGTGGAGGGGGGCTGAGCGGGGTGCACCCCGCAGCAGAAGTCGTCCCAAGGGTGGAAGGTGGCGACAGGGTGTGGCCGCCGTCTGGGGGCCCAGGGCTCCCCCGACTGTGGCTTCACCGGGACCCCTTGCCAAACAGCCTCTCCCGTAGACGAGGGTATAGGAACATCCCGCTTGTTACTGTTTGAGAGGTGCTGTGTTCGTGGGGTGCGGTGGGGCTCTGGCACTGCCCCTCCCCGCTGACCAGCTCACTGACCGAGCCCAGGCTGCTGGTGCTGACCTCTGGGGTCTGTGCGGGGCGGGAGGACGGGGGCCCCTTTTCCCGAGGTGCACACCAGGCCTGGCAGGGCCGGTGGCGGGGGCCACCCACGGGCAACTCAGTCTCCATTTCGGTGGGCTCATCTCTGGGGCCGGGGGGCTCAGCTTGGGGGGGAGGCCTCACCTCACCTTGGGGGCCAGCGGGCTCACCTCCAGGGCTGGGGGCTCACCTCTGGGGACATTGGCAGGTGGTTCCGTCAGCCTCAGCTGAGGCTGCCCGGACACGAACCCGCCCTCCTGTGGTCAGTGGCCGCAGGACCTGGCGAGGGAGGAGCGGGACAGTCCGTTGCTGTCAGTCTTGGGGTGTGGTGTCCCCCGTGAGTTAGTGCAGGGGGCTCCAGCCGCCTCCTGACGCAGGCAGAGGGACAGGCTCCCCCGGGCTACGCGACCCCCCGGGGCCTGCCCCTCACGCCCCGGCGTCCAGAGGCACAGTGTCCGGCCCAGACTCGGGGCCCCCCGGGCCCGCCACGGGGGGTGGGGGCCACTGGCCGGGCTGCCGACGGTAACCTCTCCTTGTTTTCTCTCCGCAGGATTCTGTTGGTGACCCTGTACAAACATTAAATTAAAAAACACACACACACAAAACCCAAAACTGAACTTTGCGGGGCGGCCCCGCGCCGACGGCCGTGTCCGGCGGGGCTCCAATGGCAGGACGCTGTAGGCCAAATATATTTTTATAAAAATGCTGACGCCTGTGGGGCTGCCTTCCCGAGCTGTCTCCGAGAGCAGAGGCGGCTGGAGGCTGGGGCCGGCGGCGCGCAGGAGGCGGGCGAGGGCAGCGGGCGAGGGCAGCCGGCGGAGCCGCATCCGACCCTGAACCTGTGCCAACACACCATTATGTGCCACGGACGGCGAGGGAGCCGGGCCTCCGCGCGGGAGCCGTTTCCGGTTGCTGGACGTTCAGACACACCCCCCGACACACACTTTTTTTGTACCGTAGCAATTTTTGAAGCTCTTCAGTGTTCTTTTTAAAAAAAAAATGTGTTCTCAGTTACAAAATCTGATTTATTTAACGCGCTTAGTTCAGCTGGTATTTTCTACTCCGCCACAGGGCGCGCCTCTGGCGGGCCCCGGGCACACGCGGAGAGGACAGACGCTGGCCGGCGGGGCGGGGGGCTGCTCCCAGTGCAGCTGGCCTGGCCCCGCGACAGCCGGCGACGCCCCAGCCCCGGCCGGACGTGGGAGGGCGCCCGCGCGCGGCTTCCGACCTGGGCCGGGGTGAGCACACCATGGTTTTCTATACATACATAATTATATATATATATATATACGCACACACATATACACAAATACTATCTTTTTTCATGTACTTGTTTGGAGAAGCTGCCCGGCGGCCCTGCACACGCGCCGGCTGTCCGCGCCTGGGCCTGCGGGTGGCTCCGGCCATCTTTGTGTTATACAGACATAGACGGATTAAAGAGATTTTCCAGTTCCAAAGCGAGCGGCTGTCTCCTTGACGCGCGTGCGGCGTGGGCGGCAGTGCCCGCGGCTCGCGGGGTCCCCGCGTGGCCGCGTCCTTCCCCGGCGGGTGGACAGGGTGCCCGCTCCCGCTCCAGCCTGGGGAGACGCGCGGCGAGGCCGTCTCTTGGGGTCCCCACGGCTGACGTCTGCGCTTGGCCATCAGGCGTCCTCCTGGGGTGCTCCCGGGTGGACACGGGGTCCCTCACCGGAGCGGTCACAGCACCCCAACCACAAGCTACTGCAAGGGCTGGCACGTCTGGGGGCGCCTTCTGAAGGCCCCCACCGGCAACGGCTCCCCGGGTCCCAGCCTGGCGCCCGAGAAGCTGCCCGGGAGGGCTCACGCGCTGGGGCTCTGCCCGCGGGGCGGGGCCGGGAGCCGCGGGCGGGCAGCTTCCGCGGCCACCCGAGCGTCCGGTCCCCCAGGGCTTGAAAAGCGGGGAGCGAGCGCTATGTGGGGTTCGGTTTCTTCGCTTCCCCCCAAACTTGGGCGCATGTGGACACAGTGCAAACACCACCTCCTCCTGGAGGCTGATGCTCTCCGCAACCGGGGTGCGCCCTGGGCGCGGAGGGCCCCTCGGCGCACCCCCTCCGCGTCCCCGCGGCGCCCCTGGCGGCTGGCTCAGGGCTGCCCTGACAGGGGGGTGGGGGTGCGGCTGCCTGAGCGCCCCGCGGCTGTGAGCACCCGGTGATGGGCGCGCGACCCTGAGGGCCCGGACTCCCGGGCGCTGCCCCCGTGCTCCTGGCGGCTCCCGCCAGACCGGCCCCGGCTCCCGGGGCCATGGAGGAGGCTTAAAACTGCGAAGCCGCCCGCGGCAGCGCGCGCACGTGCACGACCACGGGGCTGGGGGGCGGGGCCGCGAGGGGGCGGGGCCTCTGGCAGGGCGGGGCCGCGCGGGGGGCGGGGCCTTGGGCGGGGCGGGGCAGCGCGTGGGGCGGGGCCGCGCGCCGGAAGTCGGCCCTGGGACTCGCCCGCAGCAGCCCAGCGGCCGGTGGGGTGCGCGAGGGGCCGCCCTCCTGTCTTAGCGCCCCGGGGCCTGTGCAGGCGGCGAGGAGCAGTGAGCGGGGCCGCCGCGGGGCCTCCCCCAGCCCACGGCCCAGGAGCTGGCCCCGCTCCGTGGCCGGGCTGCGCAGCGGACCAAGGAGGACTGGCCCTCTCCACGGACGCTCCTCGCCGACCCCCGACTTCGGAGACAGCCACGTCCTTGGCCGCCTCTCAGCTGGGCTGAGCCCCTTGGGCGGCCGGGTGAGGCCCAGGCGAGGCTTGGGACCGTGCGCAGCCCCTTGGGGACGGACGGGGCCCCCGCAGCTTTAAGGCCTCACCGTGCACCTGTTCTCCCCGCGAGGGACGCCGCTCCCCATCGGAGACTCAGGTAGGCCTAGGTCGGCCTCCACGCGGCCCCGGCTGCGGGCCCGGAGCCTTCCTGCTCGGCCGGGAGACCCCGGGACGCGGCTCAGCCCCCACGCCAGCCGCTGGCTCCCCCGCTGCGGGTCACCCCTCCACTGCGGGCACAGTGCCCTCGAGGTCACTCTCGGGGAGGCGGCCGCTTCACGCGGCAGCAGGGGCCAGGCCCACAGCGGCCAGCGCCTCCACGCCCCCACCCTGGGCCGTAACCCTCGGGTACGGGGCTGAGCTTCTCCGCACGGCGCCGTCCGGCGGGTCCAGGGCGGGAGGGCGCCTGCGGCATCACGCGCCCGCACCGAGCTTCACGCCCGCAGACGCGTGTCGGCGCCTCGGCTCGCTGTGCCGGTGGGTTTCCTCCCCGGCAGCCAGTGCGAGGACGCGGCCGAGCTGGCCGTCGGGCCGCTGACCACCACCTCCGGGACGCGGGCGTGGCGCGGCCCCGCGGTGCTGTTGGGGGGAGACGGGAGTCGCCACCCAGCCGGTGCCCCGTCTGCAGAGACCCTGGCGGGCGGCGCTGAGCCTGCCCCCCACATCCGCACCGCGATTCGGACGTCGGGCTGGGGCGGGCAGCCGGCGCCTCGGGTCCCCAGCCCTGGGCTCTCAGGCCCCGGTGCCTGGCGTCCGGCTGGAGGGCCGCTGTCGCCCTGGGCAGGCATGAGCTCCGCGGCGGAGGGCGACAGGGTGGCTGTGACACCGCGGCTCGGCGCGGCCCTGGTGGGCGGCTCGGGTGCGGTGCGGCCCCGGTGGGCAAGGGGGCGTGTGCGTGATGTCACGCTGCCCGCGCCGGGGCCTCACCTGCCGAGGCCTTCACACGCCAGGGCCGCGCCTGCGGGCGTCCCAGTTCCGGGACGGGACAGGACGGGGCCAAGTGGGCACAGTGGGCAAAGGGTGGTCCCGCCCAGTGCCCAGCACCTGCGCCGCCCAGCCGCCTCCAGGCACGTCTTCATGGCGTGACGAATCTGCTGCCCAGGGACGCCACGGCCAGTGCCAAGGCCCGGCCAGAGGCAGGCGGGAGGGGCCCGGGGCCGCGGCTGGAGCAGGGCACAGCCACGTTCCTCAGCCGGACGCGCGGGGCAGACCACCCCGCGCCAGCAAGCCGGCCTCTCCCTGGTCAGCCGGGTGGCGGGTGCCCCAGGCCCCTGCAGAATCCAGAGCAACCTGCACGACGCCCGCCCACGAGGGCCTTGGCTCCGGCCTGCAGCTCGTGGCGCCTTTGCCGGGTCCCGCTGCCCGCGGGGGCCCCCGTCTGCGCCGAGGCCGCGAGCCGTGGATGCCGAAGTGACCGGCACCTCCGGGACAGCCCCAGCGGCGAGGGCCACGCCGGGGACTGCGCGGGGCGAGGGCGAGGGGCCCGCAGCAGCCTCAAGCAAGCAGGAGGAAACGAGCGCTGTGGGCGTCTAACCGATTTAAACAAGGTAACGGCCGGAGCCCATTACAACAAACTCGATTTGCTCACCAGCGAGGGAGGAAACAGGCCCTGCTGTCCACTCGCCAGTGCCCAGAGCTCGCGCCTGTGAGCCGGAGCCGAGGGCATCACGGGCCTGCACCGCGCACTCTGCTGCCGCTGGCCAGTCTCCCGCGCTGCGGCCCTGCGGAGGCCCTGGCCGGGGGCCGCCCCGGAGCGGGCAGGGGCTGGGCGGCGGCTCCTCGGCGGGGGGTGTGCTCTCAGGGAGCTGGGGTGCCCCCACCCGCTCATGGGAGAAAGCCCCGCCCAGGGCGCCCCTGGGGCTCTTTGCCCCCCAACAAGCAGCTTTAAAATAGATGCACCCCTTAGCTGTGCTCGGACATCAGAGTGAGAAGCGGGGTCTGAGGAGGCAGGGTGGGGTCCAGACCCCCAATTCTGCACCGTCTGGAGACAATTTCCGTCGTCGTAACTGGAGGGGGCGCCGGGGCAGTGCTGGGGCTGCTGGGTCCCCGCAGCTGAGAAGCCACTGGGGCCGAGTGGCCTTCTGTGGGGGACGAGTGTGAGTGGACTGTGGGCTGAGGGCCGGCCTGGCCCAGGACTGACCGCCGGGGCGGGCGTGGCCGGCTCCTCTGCTGCAGCCACGACGAGGCGCCGCCAGCTGGTGACCGGGGAATGTGGGGATTTAGTTCAGCCCCCGGCCCAGATCCGCGGGGCCCCCTGGCGGCGCTGGGGGCCTGTCCCAGCCCCATGGAGCCTTCCACGGCGCTCTGCTGTGCATGTGTGTGCGTGCGTGTGCGTAGGCGTGTGTGCGTGCGCACATGCCCCTTTCCCCAGGAGGCCTGCTCTCAGCCATGCCCCGTCTGCCCCAGCAGGGCCAGCTTAACACATTATCGACGCGTCACCCCGTTTCCCACCAGCTCTTTCTGAGGTGCTGGGCATTAGAGCCTCAACACGTGGGTTTGGGGACACAGCACGGCCCGACTTGGGAGTCGCGTGGGGTGCACCACCGCCCCGCGTTCCCTCTGCCCTGTCGCAAGGTGGGGCTGGGGCGGGTCCAGGGAGGAGGGTCCAGTCCCTTCACCCCACCAGGCTGGGGCCGGGCCGGGAAGTGCCCACTTCGCGCGGCCCTTTGGGAGCGGAGCGGCCGGCTCTGCTGCGGGCAGCCGGCCCTGAGAGGAGCACGGCGTCCTTCCAGCGGGCCCGGAGGGCGGCTTGCTTGGGTCGGGTCTCCAGAACGAGGAGAAGCGGCTGGAGCAGGCCCGGAGCCGCCGCAGCGCGGCCTCAGCAGAGACGCCCCTTTCTCTCCACCCCTGCGCCGCCTGAGTGCTGTCCAGCTGCCCCTGAAACCCCTGGAGGGGCCTCTGGGGGCCCCGCCCGGCTCTGCTGCGTCCACTGGGCACCGCCTTCTGGAGGGGGGTGCTCGGCCGCTGCCCCGAGATCCAGGGCGCTTCCCTCCGGGGTGGTCTGGACTTGGGAAAGCCCCTCTGGGCTGTCCATGCTCCCTGCGCCCCCGCCCCAGGGCTCTCCCCACACGGAGCTTGGCAGCAGGGACAGCAGAGCGGCCGCGGCGCCCCGGCTGGTGAGCGGGAAGGGAAGGCCCAGCCCCCCTCTGCCAGCCCCTTGCGCCCCAGGTCCCCGCCTGGCACCCCCCCTCCCCTCTCAGGCTCCGCCTCCACCTCCCCACTTCGCCCACCGGACTTGTAAGGGCAGCTCTCTGGGGTTTGGGCGGGGGGCCCAGTACCCCGAGGCCCAGCCTTCCTGGGCCCTCCCGGTGTTGCCAGGAAGCACAGAGTGCCCCTCGGGCAGCTTGCAGGAGGCTGCGAGGGAGAGAAGCTCCTGAAGCCGGGGCCGGCTGTGCTGGGAGAGCTCGGCCTCCTCTCCAGCACCGTCGTGGACACGGCCTGCGGCCCCAGGCCGGCCTCTGGCCGCTCCTCTCGAGGCCACCAGATCGAGGCTTTCTGGGGCGCAGGCGCCGTCCCCAGGGAGTTCCATCCTCGCCAGGGAAGAGGTGCTCGTGGTGGGGAGACTCCACAGGCCGGTCACGGCCCCGCCGAGCTGTGTCGGGCACCGCCCTGCACCTGCCCACCTCGCCCCTCTGCCCACCGCGGCCTCCAGGCCGGCCGGCAGTCACAGGGCACCCCCTGACCTGGCATGGCGCTGCCCCCAGCACACCCTTCCCCAGGGGGGACACCCCGGGCCTCGGACGTGGACAAGTATGAGTTCAGGACGGCGGGAAGGTGGGGAGGAGGAGCTGGTGGCCGCCACCCCTCCCCCCACCCCGGGACCACTCCAGAGCGGGCTCCGGGGCTGCCCTGCTCGAGCCTGCCCCTGGCTTGGGTGCCAGGCCGGGCCTCTCCTCGCCTCCCCTGCCTGTCGCCAGTCCGACGCCCCGCGGAGCCCCCGCCGTCCACTCTGCCCCCGCGGTCTGGGAGGCTGGGCTCGCAGTCTGTCAGCTCCCGGGGGGCAGGCGCCCTTGGGCTCGCTTTTCACCCAGAAAAGAACGGCGGCGGGGGACAGCCGGGGAAGGTTTGTTTTATTCAATGGAAGACAAACCCTTGCTCTCGCCGGGGATCCCCACCTTCCCCTTGGCGGAGGCGGCGCCCGCCTCAGCTGCATCCGGATTTTCTGGGTCAACTTTAATTTGCTTTTCTCCCAAAGCTGAGCTCCGCTTTCTCAGTCGTGGGCTCAGCTGAGAGACTCCAGCGCGCCCACCGCCCAGGGCCCGCCGTCCCTCTGGCTGGGGACGGGACTGACACGGGCGGAAGGGCCGAGGCCAGCGGGAGCCTCCGGGTTTAGCCCCTGCTGGGCGCCCTGGGCCGGGCCGCAGAAGGGTCGGGTCGTGGCGGAGCTGTGGGCGCTGGGCTCATGGCAGCCACCGGGGTCGGGGCCCCCAGTCGGGGTGCCGGGCTGGGCGGACTGAAGGAGCTCCGCGTGGTTTCTGGACACGTGGCGGCGACGATGAATCAGCGCCCCCTCTGCTGCTGCTGGACGCGCACACCCCTGTCGCTGCTGAGATGGGGGGCCGGGCCCCCTGCTCCCACACTTGGGCGAGATGGCCCCACGGGAGCGCGACGGCTGGGCTGGCGCCTCGGCCCCCACCGCAGCCGCGCATGCGCGAGGCCGCGCCTCCTTCCATCCTCCCGGCCTCTGCGTCCCTCCCCACGCTCCTCACGCTCCAACCCCGGGGCCAAAGCGTTGGCCCCAGTATGACACGTTCTTTGGGGTCTGTGCCTTCTCTAGGGTAGAAGCACCCCAACTTCCCAAGGGTGCAGACAGCTCCGCCCCCTCCCCTCACTCTGGCCTCCCCGCCCGCCCGCTTGTCCCTGGCCTCTGGGGTTTATCCACCGGCCCCCGGGGTCCCAGTGCTGGGTGGTGTCCCTGAGGATCCAGCCCCGTGACGGTGGCCCCGAGACATCCAGGGGCTCGGACGTTGTGCGAGTCCAGGCCGGCCCCGACGCAGCCTGAGCCAGCGTGAGGCGAGGTTGGGGCCTGGACGTTGCTGGGGACAAGGCCCAGCGCAGCAGGTCACCGGGGCTCAGCGTGGGGCTTTGTCTCATCCGGGAGGCGACGGGGCTCAGCTGGGCGGTTGTCCTGCAGGAGTCTCACCTGGTGGCCCGGATGGGGGCCGGGGCGCTGGGCTGATGTCCCGGGAGCCGGAGCTGGGGACTCTCGAGCAGCTGGGGCTCCTCGGGCACCTCCCTCGCTTCCCCCTCCCCTTCCCCCCCCCCTTCCACTCCCCTCCCTCTCCCTCTCAAGGAGACTGGAGCCACGGGGTTCTTGGGGTGCCGAAGCTGTCATGGGAACCGAGGGCAGCGTGTCTGCACCCACTCGGAGGAAGGACTGAGACAGCTGGAGCGCCTGTTCCGTGTCCACTGTGGGCAGGCGCAGACGGCACCCGCGTCTCTGGCCCCTCACGCCCGCGCTGCCTCCAGCAGACGCTGCCTCCGGGGCGGGCTGCGCTGGGCCAGGCACTGAGCGGGGCCTGCGGCGGCGCCTGAACACGCGTGGGGCACGGACCTTCTAGGATCCGCGGGGGCCCAGACGGCCGTGAGACCACGTGCGTGCGAGGGAGGCCGGGGAAAGAAACCGGGGGGCCCTGACCGCCAGCTGCGGAACGGGAGGGAGGGAAACGTCTCTGCAAGAAGGAACATTTCATTGGAAAACTGAAGGATGAGTGAAGCTTGGTGCCAAGTGTTGGGGGAGAGGGAGGCGGAAAAGGGGAGCCGGCGAGGAGAGACGGAGTCGGGAAGCCAGAGCGCCCCCGGTAGATTGGTCAGCCTGGCTCTCCCGCAGTCAGGGCGCCAGGAGCTGGCGGGTGCAGGCCGCCCTGCGGGGGTGTCCTGTTCTCTGGTGTCCCCCCCCCCCCCCCCCCCCAGCGAGGCCTGTAGGAAGCCGGGATTGAGGTGAGGAGGGTCTGCCAGTCCCATCACGCTGCAGTCCACAGGAAGAGGAGGGCGCAGATTTCAAAGATCTTTGAGGAGGACTGGCGTGCCTCGAAACTGGAATTGATTTCTAAAAGGAGACGGACAATTAAGTTAATGTTTAAAGATGACCAAGATTTCAAGTTTAACAGATGCAGGGAAACTGGAAGGAAGAAGTGATGAGAAGGGCAAGATAAGCAGTTCACTCTGGAACATGGTGACTCAGAGATAATGGCGAGGCAGAAATGGCCTCTAGGTAATTAGAGGGAGGCCAGGCGCAAGCGGAGGGCAGGCTGGAAGTGCTGAGTCGGAGTCAGCAGAGCTAGGTCTCTGCTCCCCCAGAGCCCGCCTGAGCGACGGACAGCCATAGAACTGCCGAACGTTGCTCAAAGAAATGGAAGGCCCGTGTAAGCGGAGAGAGATCCTTTGTTCAAAGGTGAAAAGACTCAGTGTTAAGATGTTAATTCTTAGGACTCATACATCTCAATAGCGGGGAAAATTTCTGATTTCAAAATGGGCAGTGGATCTGAACAGAGCTTTTCCAAAGGAGACACACGGATGGCCACCGGGAACCTGGACAGGTGCCCCTCTTTGCCAGCCGTCAGGAAGTGCAGGCCGAAACCACAGTGAGAGACCTCACGCCTGTGAGGGCGGTTCCTATCAGAAAGACAGGGGAGAGCAAGTGTGACAAGGATGTGAAGAGAAAGGGGGACTGCTGCACCATTGTGAGAACATCGACTAGTGCTGGGGAAACAGGGTGGGAGAGCCTCGAGACAGTTGAACTACTGTACCATTCAGAAATTTCACGTCTGGGTAGTTACCCGAAGAAAATGGAAATGCTAACTCACAGAGACAGCTGTACCCCCATGTCCGCTGCAGTTATTCACAAGAAGCAAGACTGAAATCAGGCTAAGTGTCTACCAAGGAATGAGTGCATGAAGAGGATGTGGTGATACATGAGGGAATATTATTCAGCCATGAAAAAGGAGAGATCACCATTTGTGACAACGTGGATGGAGCTTGGGGGCATTATTCTTAGTGAGATAGGCAGAAAAGACAAATACTCTGAGATCCCACTAGTGTATGGAATTAAAACAAACGCATAGATACAGAGGACATACTAGGGTTATCAGTGACTGGGCAGATGGGGGATGGTGGCCAGAGGCACAACTTCCAGCTATGACTTTATTCGGTCTCAGGGGTGCACCGTGGCTATAGCTAATGGTGGTGCATATTTGAGCGTTGCCAGGGGCATAGAGCTGTGTGTGTGCCAAGAGGGGTGTCACCTGGAACGTCTGTCATTCTGCAAGACGTACGAAGGCCCCGCTCTGTCTGAAGTTAACATAGTTACCTATCAGCTGTGTCTCAATAAAAATAGTTACCTTATCCCAAGTCGATTTATAATTTCAATTAATGACAATCAGGGCCTCCCTGGTGGCACAAGGGGTTAAGTCTCAGCACTATGAAGCTATCCAGAGCCACTGCAGCCCGAGTTCGATCCCCGGCCAGGGAGCTTCCCACAGGGCTCAGCAGACCTCCCCTGCCTCCCCGCTGCCCCCTCAGCAGTGGATTTCCGTCCGTCTGCCTGTTCTGCTCCCCACTCTGTCTCTGGTGAGTCCTCTCACCCCCCCATACCTCTGGTCTACACCCCATCTTGTATGCACAAATTAATCTTTAAAAAAAAAATGGCAAACCCCAAACAGGCTTTCTGTTCTAATGGACAAACTGATTCTCAACTTTACCTAGAAATGGGGATAAAAATCTGGCACAGGCAAACGATTCTGACAACAGAGCAGTGTCTTGGTTCAGCGCTGTAACAGAATGGCCCTCCGCCCTCCTCAGGGCTGCCCTGCCACAGCTTCACCCGCACTTCCCACCCCTCCTCGCGGCCGCTGGGGGCATGGGGCTGGGGCTCCAAGGGTAGCTGGAGCGGGGCGCGGTGGAGTCGGTGACAGGCAGTGGAGGGAAGGGCCGGGCGTCCCAGCCCGCACCGAGCCCCGCGCTGCGCCTGCGGCCTGGCTAAGAGTGCAGCGGGCCTCCCAGGGCGCCGGTCCGCGACAGCCGCAGCCTCACACGGGCCGAGTGGAAAAGAGCCGGGCAGCGTCCTACGAAGGAAAGCAAGGGCGCCTGATGAAATCCAGCGCCCGCCCAGGGAGTCAGCCAGAGCAGAGCCCCAGTGCACGTGGCTCTCTCCACGACGGCGCGGAGTGGGGGACCTCCGCGTCCCCCCACAGCCATCGGGGAGGGCACTGGCTCGGCATCGAGGGGTCTGAGGAAGGAGCGCAGACAGGACGGCGTGGGGCAAGCAGGGCAGAGGAGGCGAAGAGCACACGCTAAGCAGGCCCCACGCGCGGCTCTAGCACAGGCAGGAACCTGGAGAGCTCGCCGGACTCCCCGCGGGGCGGGGCGGGGCGGGGCGGGGCGGAGGTGGGGCGACGAGTATGAGGGGTCAGCGCATCTCGGAGCCCAGTCGGGGAACCTCTGTGCCGCCGCTTGGCTCTGGCAGTGCGGGTGCTTCCAGCCGATTAAGGCACTGAGCCCCCCGCAACCCCGGGCACCCTGGTCACAGCCCCACAGGCCAGGCCAACGTCCCCGACAGGAGGGACCCGGACGGGGTGCCCGATGCTGTGGAGAGGGCAGAGCCTGGCCACAGCGTCCCCGAGTCTGCTGCGCCCTTCCCGAGGGCAGAGGCGAGGGCGCAGAGGTGCAGCTCCCGCAGCCGGGCCTCGCGCAGGGGTGAGGAGGAGGAGCGGCCGCTCACCCCGCATCAGGAGGTGGCTCGCCTGGCCGGCTCGGGGGCGGCGCCCTTCCTGCGTCTCTGTTTCCTGCAAGTGAAACGGTGGGGAACATCAGGCCTGCTCCTGCTGGAGACCGGCCACGGGGCTCGGAGCGTCCGTCTGTCGCCGAGCTCAGAAGCCGGCCCATGCGGGAAGGCGGGGTGACAAGCACAGTGCGCCCCCCAATGCAGCAGGCGGCGTGGGGCCAGGAGGCGGCTGTCCGGGCGTTCCCACCTGCACGTGTCCTCTGCGTCTCGCGCGGCCGGCAGCGTGGACAGAGACGTGTCTGTGCCAGGCTGTGCTCCGTGCCCGCGTTACCGGGCGCGGCTGGCAGGGGCCCGCTTCCTTGGAGTTTGCATTTCAGTCCTGGACTAAACCCGGAGATGCCTGAGACCAGGCTGCACCCGCCCCTTGGGCTTGGCAGCCTCAGGCTGAGTCCCTCCTGCCCGAGCCACCTTCGGAGACGGCGCTGTCCCAGCTGCTCCGGGCTCCGGGCGGGTCCATCCTGGCTCTCCCCGGGCGTGGAGTTGTGGTGGTGGGAACAGCCGGTGCGGCCATTGTTGCCGTGGTGACGGTAGTGGTGGTCGTTGCTGTGGTGTTGCGAAGGGCGTTGTTGGCTCCAGCTTGCTGTGGTGAAGTTGTGGTGGTTACAGCTGTTGGATCTGTTGTTGCAGGTGTTGTTATGGGGATAGCAATGGCTGTTGCCATGGTGATTGTTACTGTGGTGATGGTGGTGCTTGTGGTGTCATGATGATGGCAGTTGATGTTAAAGCTGTAATGGTGCTGGGGAGAGGCGCCTTCGTTCCGACGGTCTCAGTGGTTGCTGCTGATGGTGTTTGTTTGGCGCTGTCGTGTGATGGGGGTGGCTGAGGTGTTGCGCTTGTCTTGGTGGTTCTTGATGCTGGGTTATTGGTGTATTGGTCGTTGGAGGTGTTAGGGTGTTGGCATGGTGGTGAGGCTGGTGGTGGTGATGGTGTGGGTTGGG
>PVIJ01022267.1:0-16508 GCA_004024925.1 Scalopus aquaticus
TCCCAGTTCTCAGCCCTCTCCGAGACAGTCTCGTCTCTATCTGTCCCCACCTCGGCCCCCACGAGGGCACCCCTCATGCCCTGCCATCACCTGGGGCCCTGGTGATGGTGTCTCCACAGGTGGGGAGGGGATTGCAGAGAGAGGTGGGTGTTGGGGTGCCAAGGTGGTGGGAGGCAGGGGGTGACCCTAGTGTCATGTCACACCCCCCCCCCGGTGCCCCTGGATTGTTCTCTGGACTCCCGAGCAGTGCTCCCTTCTCTGGGGTCTTCCTGGCTTCTGCTCAGCCTGCCCGGGCTGTGTTGGCAGGGCTCCCGGAGGCGTGGAGCCTGTGGACTTACTCGGGCAGCTCATGGCCCGGATGCTGGGCGGTGCCGTCCGCTCCCAGTCCAGGCCGTAGCTCGTAGCTGTGCGTGTGCCCAGCTGCTGGGTTGGCTCTTCGGACCAGCAGGAAGCCAAATCCGAAGGGTTTTCCTGGACCCCCTTCCTGACCCCCCAACCCTAGAAGCTCCCTGTTTCCTGCAGTGCCCCGCCCCTGTCCCCTAGCTCCTCCCGGCCCAGCGCCCAGCTCTCGCCAAACCCTGCCTTCGCCAAGGGAAAGCCAGGGCCATTTGCTTACTCCACTTTGCCATTTAGCAGTCCCTGAAGCCGCTTGAATCCGCCCTCCTCCTCCAGGAAGGCGCCCTGGAGTGCCATTCCTGCGCTAGAGAACCACTGTCTACAGGTCGGGCCTGCAGAAACAGCCCGTGGGGAGTCAGACGCCTGGGGTGGTGCGGGCCGTGCTGACCAGCTCGCAGGGCCTGCAGCTGGGCGTGTCTCATGTTCGCGCATCAACCAGGCAGCTGTGTTGGTAGAACTTGGGTTAATGAGACCTGATTGCGGCTTTTTGTCATGTTGTTCATGAGAATGGCTGTCCACTAGCCCCTGAACGTCCCTCCCACCTGGGGCGAGCACATTAGAGCAAGGGGTTACGAGGTGTGGGCCCCTGCGGTCAGGCCTGGGGGGGGCGGCAGGGAGGCCCAGAGCAAGCGCACTGCGGCCGGCCCTGTAGGGGCTCAGGGCTCACCGCCGCCTTAGAGGGGCCCCCTTGCTGGGGTTCTGACGCTGGAAGCCCAGGGCCAAGTGCGGGCAGGTTAGGTGCCTGGAGTTCCTGCCCTGGAGACCGGGGCCACCTGTCTGTGTCCTCAGGTGGGGGAGAGAGAGGGCCGCAGCGGCGTGGACGGGCTCTGCTGGCTGGGCTCATCTAAACCGCATCACCTCCCAAAGGCCCACCCCAAATGCCCTCACACTGGGGGGCAGGGCTTCAGTGTATGTGTTTGGGGGGACAGACACATGCGGGCAGTAGCACTCCCAGCCTCTACCCTCGGGGAGCCCATGGGCCTTCGGGGAAAATCAATGCTCCGCGGAGTGATTTACACTCAGCTCCTCATCCCCCGTCTCAGTGTCCCAGGCGCCAGGGACCCCGGCTATGGCCCAGGAAAGGGGGGTGACGCCGGTGGGGCTTGTCCGCCAGCACGTTGCAGATCCTGGGTGCAGGGCTCCTCCCACCCCGCTCCTCCCGTTCTCCTGAGCCTCCTCCACAGCCACAGGCTTCTCCAAGGACAGGCCGACGCTGTCACTGTCACTTTCCATTCCCTGTCACTTAAAAATAACCCAGTGTCAGAGACGCCTGGAACAGGCGTGTCAGATCAGAGACAAGACGGGCAGCTCTAGCCTGGTGGCTTACGGCCCAAAACGCCACAGGGCACGCTGAGATGAGGAGGCGGCGAAGGGGAACAGAAAGCAGCCGGGGCTAAGAGCGCAGAGAGCTCGGGTGCTGTATGCGGCTGGGGCGTGGGGCCCCGGGCTGAGCCCACAGCCTCCAGCTGGGTCGGCGCCGGCTGGTTGGGAGCTGAGAGACGGTTGTCCTTGGTAAGCGACAGGAGCTTCCGGTCAGTCAGCAAGGCGACCAGCCTCCTGGGAGAGCTCGGTGCCCACCGCCTGCCCCTGGGTGCTGCCCCCTGAAGAGAGCAGCTGCATGCAGGGGCCCTGTGGGAGAGCTCCGTGCAGCAACTTGGCAGCGGTGTCTGGTGTGTGTGATGCTCTGAGACCTTTTCCTTTCTTTTAAGTAGTTCAGTAGAGCAATACCCTTGGCCTTTTGGCAAGAGGGGTGCCAGGGCCCAAATAGAATGCCTTCACATGGGTCACCCTTGCTGGGCCCAAGAGAGGCGTGGGTAGGGGGATAGGGCAGGTGGTCCGTCGGGTTACAAGAGAATGTGTCTCCGAGGCCCTCAAATCTGGATGGGTCAAGCCCAGCCAGCAGTGCCCAGCAGAACTTTTGCCCCCATGTGGCTCTGGAGCACTTAAAATGTGGCAGGTGAGGCTGGGAACTGAATTTTAAATATGGTTTGATACTCAGGTATTTTCTTTTCAGATCTATTTATTTATGCATACAAGAGCTGGGGTGTAGGCCAGAGGTGCAGGGGCGAGAGGAGTCACCAGACACAGAGTGGGTGTTGCGTCGGGAGCAACACCACAGTGATGACACGGGAGTCGTGGAGCCGGCTGTGGAATGCGGGGCGCTGCTCAGTGAGCAAACTCCTGGCCTCTTGACAGAATAATCACAGCATCAGTTGCAGGGGGAGAGAAGATAAAGAGAAAAGGGCAAGAGCGAAAGGTGTATCCTGTTATCTATAGCATTAGGGCATGTGGGTCTGCTCTCCAGGAATTTCTTCTCTGCTTGATGACTCAGTATTATAATTTGAGGTCAAGCCTTAGATTCCCCAGCCAAGGTTTCAATCTTATCAGTAAGGCGTTCCATTGATCAGCTTCTGGGGTCCTTTGTCATCCCCGGTCATACCTCTTGATGCGCGCCCTTCCGCCCTTCCCAAAGCGATCTGCTTTAGGGTTGGGCTCCTATAGCTGATTGACCGGGCAGTTCTGACCTTGGGCAGGAATGCAGAGTTACAGATAACTAAATGGTGGCTGGACAGGCCGCTTAGGATTAGCAAACCCACAAGTGGGGAGCAGAACAGGCGGGTTCACTGAAATCCACTGCTGAGGGGAGCAGCGGGGAGACAGGAGAGGTCTGCTGCACCCTGTGGGAAGCTCTCTAGCCGGGGATGGAACTCTTGTGCTGCAGTGGCTGCAGGCAGCTTCATAGTGCTGAGACTTAACCCCTTGTGCCACCAGGGGAGGCCCTGATACTCAGTTTTAAGTCACCGCACTCTGGGCGCAGCCCTGAAGCAAGGTCCCTGAGGGAGCGGACATTGGAGAGGACTCCAGGTTCCAGTGCCCGCCCCGCCAGCCTCGAAGGAGCTTTCTTTTCTCATTGGGGATAGTGGATGGAGCCAGGCAGTTCTGGGCTTAGCCTCTGGCTGGGGGGCTGGGGTGAGCGAGCTGTGGGGAGCAGGGAGCCTGCAGCCGGTGGTCCACAGCGGCCGCCTCAGCAGGAGGCCGCGTGTGGCTGCAGGCCCAGCGCTTGTGGTCGTGAAGGTTGGTCTTGTAGACGGTCCGTGTCTTGTAGACACAGGACTTGGTCCCCCCAAGGAGTGCCAGGCCTGCCTCGGAGACCTTTCGGCTTCTTCTCAGACCAGCACAAGGAAGCAACTATCAGATAATGCGAGTCACAGGAGTTTCTGGCCTCGGGCTGTAAGTCACCAGCACTGTAGTCTACTGAGAAGCGGAAGCGTTATTTCTAACATAACCAACCAAACAAACAAAAACCCAAACATGTGCACACCTTAATTAAAAATACTTCACTGCTGAAAATGCTAATTATCTGAGCCCTCAGCGAGGTGGAATCTTGCTAGTGGAGGGTCTGGGGAGAAACAGTGTGGGTGGAGCGCGATGGAGCCAAGCACGAGAGCGGGGGGGGGGGGGTACCTGTAACCCCCCACCCCGGGGCACGCCAGCCTGGGGGGAGCTTCAGGGCTTGGCTGAATTGATGTCATAGCTCACACAAGGTTTGAACGTCAAAGAAAGGACGCCAGTGGGGAGCCCTTGCGCCAGGGCCTGGGTCTCTGCTGGGGGGTCGGTGAGGGGGTAAGGTGCCCCCTGCAGAGCTTTGCCCGCAGTGCCCAGGCCTGTGTGGCAGCAGCACCCTGCTGGCCCGGCGGCTGGCAGCTGGGGCTTGCAGAGTGTTCCTTCATCCGCCGACACTGATGGCCGATGGTGGGGACACGGGTGTGAGGACAGTCCCTGCCCTTTAGCCGCAAACTTTGGTGTGAAAACCAAGGCCTGGTAAACCCCGTGACGTCAGCACCAGGTGCTTGGGGGAGGGGAGGAGCTGCTTGGGAGAGGCCGAGCCCCGGGGTGCAGCTCCCCGAAGGAGCATGGCCGGGCTGGGGTCTGCCACAGCAGCTCTCTGGAGGTGTCCAGGGGAGCGTGCACATGCATCTGGTGTGCCCAGGGGGCAGATGGGGGGTCCTCACATCTGTACACACAGTGCCGGGGGCAGCTGTTTCCTGGCACACGAGCTGTGCGAGGTGGTGGCTGGTCCGCCCCCAACTTGCGTGGAGAGGCGTGGCTGCGTCCGAGGGTGCTTCCAGATTGCCCTCCCAATGTGTCCCCATAGCACGTGAGAACGGGGGGAGCTGTGAGGGGAGCAGCAGTGAGGTGGGGACAGAGAATGGCCCCCGCCTGCCCTGGGCCCTCTGCTGAGGACAGAGACCGTCTGGGGGGGAGCTGCTTCCACGCCGACCCAGCGTGTCCCTTCCCATTCGGGCACAGGTCTCTAGGAAGTGCTGCTAAAAACGGTGACCCCTCCAGGGTGATGTTGATTCTGCCTTTGAAAAACCTGGTCATTGACGAGCTGTGCCCATTTCTCCCGGAGCCTGCAGGAGAGGACAGCAGCCCCCAGGCGGTGACATCCTGCCCAGGGGGAGCGGCGGCAGGTGTGGCCTCTCCGCGTGCAGAGCTCAGGCGATGGAGGAAGGGGGGCTTTTCAGTGGTTGGGGGGTGCTATCATTGCCGTGGGACCCTCTGCGCCTGGTCCTGGCTCATATCTGTCCTGGTGGACGCATTTCTTTCTTGCTCCCAGAACCCACCCCCCATTTGAAATACCAATCTCCTGGGGTGTGTAACCCATGAAGTCCCACAGGGAGGTGCCCTAGGAGTGGCAAGGCTTGGGGGGTCTGAGAGGGGCTGAGCGTGACCCGGGTGGACCTGCAGAGATGGACTGGCCCCGGAGCCAGCGGGGAAAGCAGCGGGCCTGCCTGGCATCGGGAGTAAGGGTCGGCCTGACTGCCAGGTGAAGCCCACCTGGGATTTTCAGTTCCCAGGCTCCTAAAGGTAGGCAGAGCTCCTAAGGGGGTGGGCGGGCCAGAGGCTGGGGCCTGCGTCTCCAGAGCCCCTCATCAGGGGTAGCGTAGTGCACCCCAACAGCCACGTCCCATCTGCGGGAAGGGCCCTGGGCATCCCCTCTTCCCCCAAGCAGGGCACTGTGGTGCAATCAGGGAGTGCGCAGCTGCTGACCCTGCAGCTGTTTGCTGTAAGCAACACCCGCCTCCGGCCTCAGTTTCTATAAAATGTCATTTCTGAGGCGTGTGCTAACCCTGGCCGGGATCATTATAACTGAGCACAGCCGTCACACCCGTACCCTTTTGGGGCACTAGGGACTGAGTGGCACGGCGGTCAGTGAGCTGGGTGGGGGGGCTGCCTTTCCAGGGGGGCTAGACACTTGGGGGGATGTCAGGGGAGCCACTGTCTCTATTTTATTTTCCCATCTATAAAACGGGGTAGCGAGGCCTGTGTGCCCCAGACAGTGCCTGGTTACTGGCGCTCCCACGAGATGGTCTGGGAAAGAGCTTCATAAACAGCCGGGTGGGGTAGGGTGTGATTAGATGAGCCCTGAAACTGGGGTTCGCCCTGGCCACACGGCTGCTTCCCTGGGGTGTGATGAAGGCTCGCTTATGAGATCCCTTTGATGGGACCATAATGGGTTCAATTAGGAGGAGGAGGAGATTTTAGGGGTGCCACTTCGTCCACCCCCTTCCCATATTGTTGGTGGGTGGGCTCTCGGCCAACTTCCTGGTTCTGCCCCTTCCACGATCTTCTCCCACCCATGAGAGCCCCCTGAGAAAGGCTCCCCAGCAGGGGCCCTGCGTCCCCCCTTCTCTCTCCTAAGGAACGGCTTTGGCCTTCCAGCACCTTCAAGTCCTGCCTGCCAGGCGCGGGGTGGGGGTGGATGCGGGGGTGGGGGGCTGGTTGCGGGCCTCGCTAGGGTGCCCTGACTCAGGAGGATCATGCTCCAACTGCACCCCTGGGGTCCCGGGGAGTCCTGACAAGGGCATGGGTAGGCCGGGGTGCGCGGGATTTGGGGTGCCTGGCGCGGCAGGACGTCCTGCCTCCTCAACAGCCCCTCCGGCGTGCCTCTCCCGCCCCGGGGCGCCGCGCCCGCACCCCTCCTTTGCCCACCAGCCAGGTGCCGGCGCGTTAGACCTCCCAGCCTCACGGGGCTGCTGTGCGGCTGCGGCGGCGCGGGCGACTGCGGCGCTGCGGCGGAGACGGAGGCGGCGCCACGTGAGTCGGGCCGGGCCGGCCGGGGCCGCGGCGGGCGGCTACCGTATTTACCCGGCTGCGGCCGGACCCTTGGGGGCGGGTCACTGCGGGCGCTACCGTATTTGCCCGGAGCCGCGCAGACCCTTTCTCCGGGTGGGGAGCGCCGCGACTTAATTAAGTATTTATCCCGGGTGCTCGGTTCCCTCGGGGTGCTCGGGGAGCGAAGGGTGGGTGGCGTTCATCTCCGAAGGGAGCCGGGGCTGGCAGCTGGGTGGGGTGGGTTGCGGCACCTGGGCAGGAGGCCTACGTATTTTTGTGGGGGTGGGGTGGTGTGGCGACGCAGAGTTTACCTTATTTCTCCAGGGTCGCTCCGGCCCGGAGTTGGCAGGTGGTGCGCGGGGGTCTGGTGGGTGGGGTCGCTTCTTGATGGATGCAGCGCTCTGATTAGAACAGCGGTATCGGAGGAGGCTGTCTTTAGGGGGGCAGGGAAGAAGGGGCGCGGGAGTCGCTGCTGCAGGAGAGTTACCCTATTTGCATCGGGCAGCGTGGACTCTAGAGGAAAGAACCACAGTTGGAGACTGGCGGAACGGGGTGCAGCCGCGGCTGTGAGTGTGGGACAGGTGGAGGAACTTGGGGAGAGGGGTCTTAACCTTGGACTCTGTCCAGCCCGGGCCTTGTCGGGGTACAGCTGGGGGGGAGGTGACCCGGGGACAAGGCCAGGCTGGGAGTGGCCTGGGACTTTGGGGGTTCTATCTTTGCAGATGTGAATGCAGCTGTCAGGGACAGACTTGGGGTGGGGTCTCTGCCAGGACTTGCCCCCCTCTCCAGGTGAGTGGGTATGCCACCCTGAGAGGAGACAAAGGGGGTGTCTTTGGGGCCTCACTCTGCAGATAGTGCCACTGAGGCTGCAGTAGCAGTGAGGTCCCCAGGTGTGGTGGGGTCTGCGTGGAAACCCAGGGGACCCCCCCAGCGGGGGCGGGGGCTGCAGGGTGATGGGCAACTCACCTGCTCTGGAGCAGGCCCAGGACTCTGCAGGGGCACGAGAGGCCCGGGGGGGGGGGCGGCATTGGCAGCAGACAGTGGAGTAGCGGCCCTTTGGGAACTGGTGGCCCTGAGTGATTGGGTGTGGGGGGTGGTGTGTGTGTGTGTGTGTGTGTGTAGAGGAATTTATTTATTGAGCAGCTAGTACATTAAGAAGAGCTTTCAACAGTGAGTCAGGAAACGGAGAGCCTACCCTGGCTCACCTTGCTGTGTGACCTTGGGCAAGTGTGTTGGCTTCACTGTGCCTCGGTTTCCCCATCTGTAAAGTGGGGCTCAGTAAGCCTGGCCCCTTCCTCAGGGCTGTCATACAACAATGGAGACCATTTCAGAGGAACGGGGTGCCCTGGGGAAGATGATCCTTGGGGAGCCAGCTTGAGGGGTGTTTTTGAGCATGGGGGGAGCCACTCAGTGTGGGGGTCCAAGGAAACCAGCCAGACCCGCCCCGGGGGCTCACTCTGCTTCAGTGACTGGCAAAGCTTTTACAGCCTCATTCTGATAAACAGAGAGCGGCTGTCTTTAATGTTTAACTGAGGTTACCTTCAAGTTTACAGGGTTTTGTTTTGTTTCTTTTAAGTTTTGCAAATAACTTTAACCCCCTGGTGCCTCCGCCCTTCCGTCCAGATTGGGGATGCCCTTCCCGGGTCCCCTCTTGGGCAGCTGGCTGGAGAGATAAGACATTTCCAGGTGTGGCATCACTTAGGATAACTGGCCCTTCAGCATCATCACCTACCCCTCTTGTTCCGCTCCTCAGCGCCTCGGTGGCGGGCACGTGACAGTGCTGGGATAAAGCAGCCGCTGGTCCTCACGTGCTCACCGGTGGGGAGAGACAGAGGCAGCAGAGGTTCCCACAGCGGTGTGATGGGTGAGGAGGGCCCCAGGGCTGGGGGAGGGGGCTCAGGCTGGGCCGAAGGGTCCCGGGAAGGCTTCCAGGAGGAGGGCCTGCTGGCTGGGGCAGGAGGAGATTAAGGGGGCCGAGGAGAGAGCAGGGCATTCTGGGACGGAGGCCTTGGCTTGCACAAGACCGCAGAGGGGCCTGAGCTGGGCGTCTGGGAAGCTAGAGGAGGAGCTCTGCTGGAGCTGGCCGGGCTGCCGATCGCAGGACCCTCTGACTCCTCTCTCTGCTTCTGCCTTCCCAGGGGCTGGTGACTGCGGCTGGACGTGCCCATGACTGAGCTGGCCTCCTCCGGGGGCGGGTCCCCTGCCGGGGACGGGGAGGAGGGCCTGGGGGACGAGCGAGGCCTGGTCATCCACCACCCCGAGGAGCAGCCCCACCGCTGCCCGCTGTGCGGTCAGACCTTCTCGCAGCAGCCCAGCCTGGTGCGGCACCAGAAGGCGCATGCCGGGGCCGGCCGCGCGGCCGCCTTCGTGTGCCCCGAGTGCGGCAAGGCCTTCAGCGTCAAGCACAATCTGGAGGTGCACCAGCGAACCCACACGGGCGAGCGGCCCTTCCCCTGCCCCGAGTGCGGCCGCTGCTTCAGCCTCAAGCAGAACCTGCTCACGCACCAGCGCATCCACAGCGGGGAGAAGCCGCACCAGTGCGCGCAGTGTGGCCGCTGCTTCCGCGAGCCCCGCTTCCTCCTGAACCACCAGCGCACGCACGCGCGCATGCCTGCGCCCCACCCGCGCCGCCCCGGCGTCTTCGGAGAGCGGCGGCCCTACTTCTGTGCCCGCTGCGGCAAGAGCTTCGCGCGCGAGGGCTCCCTCAAGACGCACCAGCGCAGCCATGGCCACGGGCCCGAGGCCCAGGCGGCCCATTTAGGCCGCGTGCTCTGATGGTGCCAGGCCTGCTGCTGCGGGCGGCCTCCTGCCCCAGAGCCGCGCCCCTGACCCCTGGAGATGGCGCTCAGCTGCGGCCCCCTCTCGGCATGGCGTCTGTGGAGACCGAGATGGCTGGCGGGGGGTCTGCAAGGAGCGGGCCGCTGCCTGGCTTGGGCTGCCTCCGTCCGTTTTCACCCCAGGACCTTCCGGCTGACCGCGCACAGCTGCCCTGGGCCCCCGCGTCGGTTCTCCTCCTGAGGGGCATCAGCCTAGAGCAGGTGAGCCCCGAGGCTGGCCTGAGCCCCGAGCTCGGAGGTGGGTGGGCACGCAGGTGGACGCAGCGGCGGCCTGGGCTCTTGGGCACCATGCCCCTTACTCCATCTGTGTTCCTGCAATGGCACAGTTGAAAGTGCCTTGGAGGGAGCACTCCCCAGGAGCCCAGGCCCACCCGCAGCCCCCAAGGCCTGGCTCCAGCTCCTTCTAGCTGGTGTCTTTGAGGACACTCCAGTTCGTGACTCACTGAGCAGAGTATTTCTGTCCATGACTCAGTTTGCTTCTCAGTGAGTGGTGGATCCAGACAAGGATCCAGGAGATGCATGAGGGGTGTAATCACCTGTGATAAGAGGGGGTGATGCTACTGGTGCAGAAACTGTGATTGACGCCCCTCCCCGCCCTGGGCCAGGTACCCCTGAGCCGCGCGGGCTGTGTGCTGAGGCTGTGTCCACGTAGGTGATGGGCTGGTGTGTGTGTGGGTGTGTGTGGGTTCGTGACCGGCATCACCCGAGGCAGCTTGATGGTTGAATGGGGTCCCGAGGAGAACAAGGGCATGCACTAGACACTCAGAAGTGTCCATGAAGACCCCCGGTCAGGGGGAGGGCCCCGCGATGCCCAGCGAGAGAGCACCTGGTCTCAGTGCAGTTCAGGGAGAAGCAGAGGCCCCGCGTGGGCAGAGGGGAGAGGGAGGAGCGGGCCTTAGGGCCCAGGGTCCTCTGAGCAAGTGGAGATCTGCATGCCCCACCAGGTCGTGCGGCGAGAAAGGGGGGCTGGACCTTGCCCTCGGCACCTCTGCACCCTGAGTGCGCTGACTCAAGCTCTGCTGGACGCAGGGGGTCCCAGCGAATGAGCCCTCCTAGCCCCAGTGGGGTGACTGCGGTTGGCCGGGTGGGGCTGGGTGGCCCCCCGCCTTGACTCTCCTCTTTGCTTCCGTGAACAGGTGCGGAGTGGGGGGGACTTCCAGACCCAGGCGGTGCAGGGCACATCCGGGTGCAGAGCCTGGGAGTGGGTCCCCCGGGGCTCGAGGGCACTGCTCCCCAGCATGAGGACATGTCCCCTAAGACCACCTGCGTCGGGAGGTGGCCTGCCGTG
Source organism: Scalopus aquaticus (assembly GCA_004024925.1). Lineage (NCBI taxonomy): Eukaryota > Metazoa > Chordata > Mammalia > Eulipotyphla > Talpidae > Scalopus > Scalopus aquaticus. Next base: position 10,642 of record PVIJ01022267.1, read on the forward strand.
ACACTAGGGGTCTGCACGGAGCCCGGGATTGGCGGCAGTTCGAGTGTCCTGGCGGAAGAACTGGACCAGCCGAGGCCCCAGCTGGCTGACCCGGCCCTCCGCTCTGGCGCGGCCGCGGGGACTGTGCCGTGGCGGGAGCCGGCTTCTCTGCTGCAGTCGGCCCACCAGAGATGGGGTGTGAGTGGCCTGGAGAGCACGGCGTTGGCAGAGCAACCGGGGCTCTGGAGGCCAGCCGGCCCAGGCGTGAGCCCTGCCTTGGGGAACGGTGGTTCTAGCACTTGAGAGGACGTGAAGTCCTGGGAAATTCGCACAAAGGTCACGGACCTCCCCCCCAGGAAGATGCACATAGCTACATGGATTCAAGGATCTACCATCGCCGGAGCTCCTGGACTCCAGGCGGGGAGCCCTGGCCCGGGGGGCCCTCCCAGCCCTGTCTGCGGAGCCCGCAGCGGCCCACGTAGCTCCCCTCTTCCCTGTGCACCGCCTTCCCCTGTTCGGGAATAAAGAATTCCCAGGCGGGACCTCACCGCACTCTTCTCCCAGGCCCAGCAAACGGGGCACCGGGGTTCCGCAGCCTCACGCCCGCACTGCCTACAGGCCTGGCGGGGCCCTCCGCGGCCCGTGGGGCTGCCTGCCCACTTCGCTCCCTGCTGCCCCGGCCTCCCGCTTCCCCACGCAGCTGGGAAGGCTGGGACTTGTGCAGCTGCGGGCAGGCGGGGAGTTTGGGCTGAGTCTACCAGGAGGTGGCGCTGCTTCGAGGGCCGAGCCCAGAGAGCCTCCTGCCAGCTGTGGGCCTCAGCAGGGCCGCGAAGCTTGGGGGAGCAGGCAGAGCCTGGGCGCGCAGCGGGAGAGAAGCCGCTAATATTCCCAGCGCCTGGCAAAGCAGTAGGGGCCCCAGGCCAGCCGTTGGGGGTGAGGACCGGTCTCGATGGCTCCGCTGCTCAGCCTGGAGCCGGAAGTGCTCCCAGAATAAACTGCCTGTTTGCAAAGGGGTGACCCACCAGGGCTGGGCGGGCCTTGATGACAACCAGCCCCCCACATTGGTCACACTCAGCAGAACTCCAGGGTGGGTGGGAGGAGGCCTTTTCAGGTGAAATCGCATCTCAGTGTGTCACTTGTGTGGGGCGTGATTTTGCGGGGGCTGCCCCAGCCTGGAGCGGGGGCTGGTCAGGGTTGTGGGGAGACCCCTGTGGGTCCCTGCCCTGGGGTCTTGCTGTGTTGTCTGTGATGCAGTTTGATGTTACCGACTCGTCCCTCCTGTGATAACAAGCTCCGTTCTCTGTCCTGGGCCCCCCAGAGGGCCGGTGCACACCCCTGCTCCGCGGCCTCCTCCCAGCTGTGCCTTCCTCTCCACTGCTCTGGCATGTGCCCCCTCCGCCAGCCCTCACCGCCAGCGCCCTGGCCCCTGGGCCACGTCCCCTGCCCCCTCCTGTGTTAACCAGCTCACATAGTTGGTGTCAGTGCGTCTTCCTGTGTGTGCGTGTGTGCACACGCGCATGTGTGTGTGTGCGTGTGTGCATGTGTGGTCTCCCACTAGGTGCTGAGCTCCCCGAGGGCAAGGGGCTGTTGGGGCTGTGTCATTTTTCTGGAACCCGCCAGGGTCTAGCTGGGCTCAGGACCTGCAGGGAGTATTTGTCTGCTGGCTTGGGGTCAAGTCCTGGACATCGGCGGGCTCGGGGGTCCAGGAAGGGAGCAGGCAGGTCAGCTCACCACTGGGTGCTGTCACTTGGCTGTGGGCTGGCTCCCCTGGGGAGGCCTCAGGCCCCTGTGGGCCCAGAGGGGCCCCGTGTCCGTGTGAGGCTGTCTGTAGGGTCCTGCCCCCTGCGGCGCGGCAGCTGGTGAGGCCTGGTGGACTGGCCTCAGTGGGGAGCAGGGCGGCGGCCTTCAGCTTCTCTTCTGAGAAGGGGTGCAGGTCTCCAGCTAGACCAGGTCCCTTCCCCCCAACCCACTCCCGACCCCCTTCTCCAGAGACCATCTCCCAGAGCACTTGTCCCTTTGAACTGAACCCTCATCTCAGGCTCTGTGCTGGAGACTCACCCTAAGGCTTCGGCAGAAACCTCGGCACATACAGAGACCCCAAGCAGCGCCTCTACCTGGTTTGCTGTAGATGGGGAGTTGGGGCGGCCATCTCCCTGGTGAGGGCCCAGGGCGCCTCAGTGCTGGCGTGCAGCCCCCCCACCTGCTGCCCTGAGGCCTCTCTCCACTGGACACAAGGCACAGGGGTCAAGGTGGGGCCTACTCTGACCAGTGGCATTGGCCAAGGTCCTTTCTATCTTGAGCCCTGGGGGTAGACCAGTCCCGGGAGCTCCTAGCTGCACCGAAGCTGCCCAGGGGGCATGTGGGGTGGCTCAGGACAGCTGAGGCACAGATGGAGTGGCCCCCGGCAGCCGGTACCCAGGAGGCCGCCCTCCTCCCCGCCCTGCTCCCTGAACTGGAACTGCATTTTTTCCCCTTCAGGCAAGAGGACTGCAGTTTCTAGCAGCAGAGACAAAGTCACCTTGCCTCAGATCTTCTTTGTCTCTGCAAGGTCATCAAGCCCTTTCAGTTCAACCCGAGCGAAGCCAATGCCCACGCTGTTCTTGAACTCGCCCAGGACTGGGACGCGCTTCCAACACGGGCTCAGCCTGGGAGTTACCAGAAGGAGCTGACCATTTCCATGAGGGTCATTTCAGTGTGGCTGTTGAAATGTGAGGCAGCACCTGGGGGCCGGCCTGGGGGTGTGGGGTGGGCCAGAATTTGCTCCTTGGTGCAGAGCTGGGCATCCATCCCACAGGTGGAAACCTGCTGGGTGACCGGCAGTGCCCCCTGAGACTGGATTTAAAGCCGGTGGGCTCAAGAGCGCCTTTGTTCCCTGGCAGAACTGCACCCATGGGTGTGGCAAGAGGATTCTGGAGATGGGTGGGGGAGTGTGATGGTGCCGTGGGGTCCCAGAGGTGGTAGAGGCACCAGCTGAAGGACAGAGGGGACAAATCGCCTGTACTCCATGTCAGCACCCCCAGGAGTTACGGGCACGAGGTGAAGGGCTCCCCTAGACACAATGGACCAGCCAGAGTTCTGGGGGTGGGGGAGGCTCAGCCTTGAAGGGGACGCAGGAAGCAGCAGGTGCTGTTACACGCCCCCCCCACCTGGGCGGTGCTTGTCCTTCCCGGCATGCCTGCTGCTCTGGCCACCTGCCCTTTGTCTTGCACGCAGGTGTTTGGTGTGCTCTCACTGTCCCCGTGAGGCCCCCAGGGCAGAGTCCATTCTCCTGGCACTGCCCATGCGCCTTTGATGGAGTCCCTGGGTGTGGGTGCACATCTGGTCCAGTGGGGTGACCGAGGCCTAATGTACCAATTGTGGGAGCTCGCTCATGAGGTATCCTGGGCTGTGTCTCAGCAGGGAGGAACACTGATGGGCCTGGGGGTTCCTGCTTGTCCAGCCGTGCGCCAGGGCTTCTCCCAGACCGACCTGTGCCATCTCTTACTTGGTAGGTTGTGCTGTGTGTCTCACAACCTCTTGTCTGCTGTTTCATAAGGTTTAAGTTCTCAGTTTTTGCCTTAATCTGCAGTTACAAGTTATGAAATAGAGAATTTTCTCAGGGGGCTTTGATGGAGAGATCATTCATCTATAATTAGTTGCAGAGTATGGTGGAGGGGGCCCCCAAACTCCATTAGCCAGGCCAGTAAAACCTTGAAATGAAACAAGATAAAGACAGCACAATGAAGGGAAATATTAGGCCAATCTCAGATTTTAGGCTAATGGCAGAAATCCAAAATAGGGCCTCCCTTGTGGCGCAAGGGTTTAAATCTCAGCACTGTGAAGCTATGGGCAGCCACTGCAGCAGGAGATCGATCCCCGGCCAGGGAGCTGACCCACAGGGTGCAACAGACCCCCCTGTCTCCCTGCTGCTCCCCTCAACAGTGTATTTCGGTGGATCTGCCTGTTTTGCTCCCCACTCTGTCTCTGATGAATCCTCTCCCCTCCCCCACACCTGTGGTCTAGAGCCCAGATCTCATATGCATAAATAAATCTTTAAAAAAATTCAAAATAAAATATTAGCAAATTAGATCTAGAAATATATTTAAAAATGTTTGACCGAAAAGGTTTTATCGAATAAGAGTAAGGATTACTCAACACCAAAAAAATCTGTTAGGGAAATATACCGCTGCAAGAGGTTAATGGAGCAGAATGCTTGATTTTCTCAATAGATGCAGAAAAAATATTTGCTGACATCCAGTTTATTTGTAACCCCCTAAAAGCAAACGGGACAAAACAAAACCCCAGGACAATCTCCCTGCCAAGGTTGCCTCCCCTTCCTCCACCTGCTCTTCTTGATCCTGATTTAAATACTTAGTCTCTGGCCCCTGTTCTGGAATATTCTGCTCTCAGATCTTCTCTAGGTGCTCTCTTGAGGTATCAGCATAGCTGTCTTCTGAGGGAGGCCTTGTCTGAAACCCGCTCTCCCAACTCGCCGTCTAGTCTTTTAATTCCTCTTTAGCATTTATCTGGAACATCCCCTTGTTTATGGCCTCAGCACCAGTCACCCGAGCACCTCTGCTGGAAGGCAGAGGACAGGCAGGGGAGAGATCTGGATCGACGTGGCGGCATCGGGTGAGCTGGAGTTTGCGTGAGGATGGACAAGGCCGGCGGGTGTCAGGGGCCCAGCGCCGCGGGAGGCCTGAGGCACACCCAGACCGCGCATGCGCCAGACCGACAGTGGCTGATAGCGGAAGAGCACGAAGAGGGGGCTGTGGCCATAAGGGGTGGGGTCCCCGATCTCGATCCCAAGATCTGCTTGCTCTAAATTAATTAACCAATCAAATTAATTATTTGAACATTTATTTTTTTGTTTTGGGTATTTTTTAAATATTTATTTATGCATACAAGCTGGGGTGCAGGCCAGAGGCGTGGGGTGGAGAGAGGGTTCATCAGACACGGAGTGGGGAGCAGAACAGCCAGATTGACAGAAACGCATTGCTGAGGGGAGCAGCGGGCCAGGCAGGAGAGGTCTGCCCTGCCATGTGGGAATCTCCCCGGCTCCTTCCCTTCTAAGTCACTCTACTCACAGCCACAGCTTCCTGCGGACAACTATCAGTGTGGACTCCTTGTACTGGGTTGGGGTGCAGGCACCCTGAGCCCAGGCCGGTATTTCAGATGTGGCTGCACAGCTGTGACAGAATTCTTTGCCTTCAGGCTACATGATTGTCCTTTGGAATTTTTGGAAGTCATTTCCGTTTTACCTGAATTTAGAAAAATTCCGAGGACGTGCCCAGCGTGTCCTCACTCCCCCGGGAACAGACTGGGGGTGTCTGCCTTGGGTTGAGCCTGATCACGAAACCCTCGTGCTGATGCCGCTTCTCCAGAGTCTCCCGCACCCCGAGTCTGAGGCCCCTCCTGTCTTCACCTGAGAGAGGCAGTGCTCCCCCAGCCCCGGGCACCCTCCCAGTCTGGGGCCAGCTGAGACAGCAGGAAGCCCAGGGCTGCAGTGGGCACTGTGCCCTCCAGGTGCCGGGAGGCAGCGGGGTCCTACGGGGCAAGAGACCCGGCTCTGCGGTGGGTCTCTGGTCTCCCCCAGAGCCAGCGAGTCTTTGTTGAAAGCAACGTGCTGTATTTTTTTTGGGGGGGGGTGGGATGCTTGGAGTTCGTGGCCGCAAAGGAAACCCTGTGCAGGCCTGGTGTGGGAGAAAGTTGGGGGGGAGGGACTGGGCTCAGACCTTGACCTGGACACCCAAAGAGGCTGCCGGGTGTGGGGTGGACAGAGGTTACCAGGTTTTCCGCCTTTAGCATGAATATAGACCCTGCGGTCCCGCACGCGGCCTGGTGGCGGCACCTGGAGTGGGGTGTGGGCTGCAGGGGTGGGCGCCCCAGGGCCTGGGGCAGAGCATAAA
>PVIJ01022268.1:0-16533 GCA_004024925.1 Scalopus aquaticus
CAAAATCACAGTTGATTTTAATACACATTGTAAAAACTATTAGTGAGATTGAACATGTTTTGACACATTTATTGATATTTGTGTTTTTTGTCTATTTTGTCCATTTATGCCCTTTGCCTGTTTTCCATTTTAACTAATAAAGATCACATTATATTGTATGTTGTATGTATATATAATGCATATAACATTTATTATATAATATGCAATTTCTATGTATTGTGAATATTTTGCCTAACTCTCATTTTACTTGTGATAAATTTCCACCACACCCACTAAGCAATAGTTTTACTCCACACTTGCTGGGCTGCCTAACTTTAGGAAATCTAGCAATATAATTAATTATATTAAAAATAATTTGAGTGAAAAGTAGTCATATGATCAGATCCCTAAAATAATCTAATTGAGAAGAAATTTTTGTGACTAAAGAATGCATAAAAGTTCTGCTTAAATACTTTAGGTAAAATATAAAGTTACTGAAATGATTTTTTAAAATGATAAAAGAAAACACCATATGATATTACATTAGACTACAAAATCCTAAATGTATCCTCACTGCAGGTGGAAATACCACAAAATGCATGATATTTCCCTACTAAACTTCAGTCTTGTTTGGGAGGTTTTTAGCTAATGCAATAAGGCAGAATGCAGTGAATGGTATAAATGCTGCAAAAGAAGGGAAAGCAATACCACCTTTTGCAGATAATATGATTTTATAGCTAGAAAGTTCAGAAGGCTTAACTAAAAGGAAACCTCTTAGAACTAATTTTTTAAAAATCAACCACAAGAAGATGTAGCTATGTAAGATAAATATTTGAAACTTCAACAGCTTTCCTCTGTACGGCAATAACCATTTAGAAGTTGAAATGGTAACAGATATCATTTATGACAGCTACTAAAATTACAAAATGACTAAAAATAAATTTATCAAGGAAGTTGTAAGAGTAGAATGTATATTTCAATATTAATATTTTACAGATGACGTAAAGCAAGGCATTAGTAGATGAATACATGGTATATGCCTGAATGGGAAGGCTGAAGCTCATCGATGCTTCTTAATCAGTGTGTAAATCCTATTAAATTTTAATCAGAATTCTAATGATTGCTTATGTATTCTCATCTTGCTTTTGAAATTGGACAAATTGATTATATATGTCATATGAAAGAAGGAACTTGATAAAATTTCTGACAATGTTTTCTAGAGAACATTATGGGGGGGGTTATTTTCCAGATACAAAAATGTTTATTAAAGCTACTGTAATCAAAACAATATGATACTGGCACAGGAATAGACAAAATAATGAGCAGAATAGAACAGAGAGTTCAGAAACCAAACCAAAAATACTTGGGTTTTGAACATATGATAAATGATACTTGGACAAATAACAAATTAGAAAGGGGGAAAAAAAGCATGTCTATATACAAAATTTAAAAATTATTCCTCTATGAATTAAAGACCTAGATGAAAAAGAAAATCTATTTAATGATATCATAAGGTACAAGCAAGGTGAGTAACTCGATACCATGCAGAAAACAAAACAAAACAAAACAAGCCCTCTTGTCCCCCTGCAGACTCTGTGCTGTTCCTGCCAGCTCCAGGGTTGGGGCGCAGTGTGGGGCCGGCCGTGAAGAGTGAAGCGGACACTCGTGGTCTCCTCCGGGGGTCCTGGGGCCATTCAGCAGCTCCGGTCTCTCGCCTGGTGAGTGGATGGGCAGATGCACAGAACACTCCTGCAACTTCAGGGCCCCCTTCTGCTCTGCTGGCGGGGTACAGTGAGCTGCCAGTACCACCTCACACCCTGCAGCCCCAGGAGCACCTGTCCTTGGGGGCCTTTGAGTATTCTGATCCTCTTGATCCCCTTAAGGAGAAGGATCTAGGGGTGCTGCTCTGCTCCCTGCTTGGGGCTGCGAACCCTGCAGCATGGGAAGGGAAACATACTTGGGGGGAGGGAACTGGATACCCCCTTCCCCGGAGACAGTGGCTATGAGAGGCCATATCCTGAGAGATTGGGGGGTGAAGGCTGAGGGAGCCCTGAGGACTCTTTCTGCGCCTCACCCCTCCCTAGTCCTTCTGGGTAAACCTGCTGAAGCCCGTGGTGGCCTCATCAGCTATGAGAGGCGACTCCAAAGGAAGCTTTTCTAAGCTAGCAACAATTTTTAAAAGCTGTCAGCCTTGCTGGAGGAAAGATGGAATTAGTTTTTCTATTCTCTCTACAGAAAATGATATTGCAGAAAATTATTGTCATAGGAGGAGGCAATGAGAGAATGGGGGGCCCAGAGAGGTGAGTATTGCACAGGTGTGTCAGGTTGTCAATTACCACTGCTGTTCACGGTACCACTCCCACATTTTTCTGGGCTTTACACTGTTTGGTATTATATTTGTCAGCTTTTTAGTATGTAAATTTGTGTTTTGTTTTCTCACGTCACTAACTACTCACATAGCAAAGGCAGGCTCTCCGATACCTATCTCCACTGCGTACAGAAGCCCAGCAGGAAGGTTGGGTGGCACGGGCCCCACCTCAGCAGAATCCCCAATTTATCGTGATGCAGTTGGCCAGGGCAGCCCGTCAGTTTTCACAACTTTCCCTCCCCTGTTTGGCCTCCTCTGCCATCACTAATATCATTAATGTGCCTCCATCTTTTTCAATTAATCAGCTTGGGTCACAGTTTATTTTAAGATAGCTAAAAAAAACTTGCTTGTGTGGATGTCGCGTCTTTGTCTTCTAGTTCATGAATTTCTATGATTATTCCCTCTCTTTCCACCGATAAACATAGACCAGACATTCTGTAGGACTCTGGATCTGGCAAAGACCCAGTCAAAGCGCTCTGTGGGGCTTTTGCTCTGAGTGGGGAGAACTAACAGGCAAAGGAGGACCAGAAAGCGGAACCGGTTGTCAGGTGTGACAACAGCTCGGGGGAGACAGGCAGGCGCGTTAGGAGGTGCGCAAACATGAGGGGGGTTCCACTCTGGCCGACCTGACAGAAAGGCCTCTAGCTGGACAGGCGCTTCACGCAGACGCGCAGAGGGCCAGCGGGCACGTGAAAAGATGTTCCTGTTTCCTTCTGATTGCGCAAGTCAAAACGGCCAGGACAGGCCTGCTGGCCCCTGCGAGAATAGCTGGGATCCAGAGGACGAGAAGCTGGAGAGGACGTGGGGCGCAGCCGCAAGCCCCGCTGGTGGCGCGTAAGCCGGTGCCGCCGCTTGGAACACAGCACAGCGGTTCCTCAAAAGTTTAAACTGCAATTCCGCACCACCCAGCTATCCCACTTCTGCATGGGAAAAATACAAGAACACTAACTTTGAAGACATACACACGAAAACCCCCGTGTGTATTATCAGAGCCAAGAACTGTAACAGCATCCATACTTGTTGACGACGAATGGACAAAGATCTTTCAAAGACCCTTCACCCTACGCTGGCGGGCCGCTCGGTTAGCAAAGCGCTGAAACCTGCCGTTTGCAGCGAGGCGGGTGGGCCTCGAGGGGATTCTGCGCAGTGAAATGAACCAGGCAGAGGACAAGCCCCGCGTGACGTCACTCACATGTGGCATATGGCGAGAACAAACAGATGAACTAAACGAGAAAAAAATAAACCTTTAGACCATAAGACCAATCGTGGTGACCAGGAGGGGAGGGGCTGGGGGCAGATGGGGAAGAAGGGACAGTGGCCTGATGAAGGACGGGGCTGGACCCGGGGGTTACCTTAGTGTCATAGACACATGTTGGTCTCAGCGATGCTCACCTGAACCTCACGGAGTGTCGTAAGTCAGCAAAGCAGCAAGTCTGGTTGCACGAGCGCCGAGGCGGCAACGACACGAGGCAGCCCAGGAGGACACTGCAGAGGAGGCCTCTGAGCCAAGACTGGAATACAGTGAGCGAGCGGGCCTGGAAGTGCATTTTCTGGACCGAGGGAAGCGATGCAAGGGCTCTGGGGTGCAGGGCACCCCACTTGCTCCCAAGGAAAGCTTCCAACTCCCTCACTAGCTTCTGTGTCAGGCCACTGTGCGAGGCTCATAGATGAAGATGAGAAGCCGAAGTTCCTGCACATTCATTTTAAAAGAGAAGGATTTGCAAACTGGAGTCTCTCTCGCTGCACCTATTAAATTAGCAAACATAAAAAAATCTCAGGGCCTCCCTGGTGGCGCAGTGGGTTAAAGCACTGCGCAGTCGAGCTGTCAGCTGCTGCAGCGCAAGTTCGATACCTGACTGGGGAGATTCCCACATGGCGCGGCAGACCTCTCCTGCCTCGCCCGCTGCTCCCCTCAGCAGTGTGTTTCCTCGATCCGCCTGTTGCGCTCCCCAGTCTGTCTCTGGTGAACCCTTTCACTGCCCCACACCTCTGGCCTGCACTCCAGCTTGTATGCATAAAATTTTAAAAAATTAAAAATAAATAAAAATAAAAAGGTCTCAAACAGCAGTGCTGGCCAGGATATAAAAAACCCAGTGGACTTTGCCTTGCTAAGTGGCAATGCAGCAAATTCTACAGGCTCCTTAAAGGGATTTTGCCGGTGGATTTCATAGCTACTGACCTAGAATCCTAGTTCTAAAAACATTTCTTAATGAAATCGTTCAAAGAGCAGGAGAAACAATAATCTCTGAGATGCCCACTGATGACCATTTGTAAGAGTACAACAGCACATCGGAGCCCCCCAAGAAGGGAGCAAGGAAGTAAAATGTTTTCCAACAAATGTTTTGGCCATGCACTGATGCTCCATTTCTGGTACAGAGTATCTCAGCTCTCTAGATTATTCTGTAGTCCTGAAAATGACCCACTAGAAAATGCTTCCTATAGAAAGGGAAGGGAAATTGATAAAATATATATATATATATACCTTTGCTGTGATGGTCAGGATGTAAAATCAAATCTTTTTATTCCCAGTATTTGGGGAATGGGCACATCAAAATTGTAGATTTACTCAGAGAGCAGGTTCTGGGTGGCTTTAGGCGTCACCGTTTGTTCTTACACCGTTTGTAGTGAGTGAAGACTCCAGCTGAAGAGCGCACGCCCCGCACCTACGTCCAAAGCCCGCCCGCCTGCCTAGGACCTCTGAAGGTCACAGTCCAAGCCACGGGGTTCCTCTCTGCATTTGAGGGGAGCAATTGCCCTTGACCTTGGTGATCGGAGACGTGGTCCCGGGTGCTGACACGCTTCCCCGTCGCCCCGAGGCCGCCTGGCCGTTCTGCCTGCTCCATCCTTGCCCTCCCGGGTGTGATTAAGCATCCGAGGAGAACACCGTGGAGAATTGTTTCACGGAGGCCCATTCATCCTCTCCTGTAAAAACAGGGACCAGGGAGCTCTCCATCCTCGGGGCCCCCTGGGGTCCCTCGGGCTGACACTCACAGCCCAGCGTGCCCCGAGGCCGCGCCCACAGTCCCGGGCCAGGCTGCCCAGACAGCTGCCCGCCGGCCCGGCCAAGCCGAGGGGGCGAGCGGGGCGATGCCGGCGGAGGGCGCGGCCCAGCGGGCGCTCCTCCCGCTTCGACGGGGCCAAAGACAGGTGTCCCCAAGAAGGACCCAGCAGGTTCCCTAGAGGCCTCACGGCTGAGGAAGGCCCCCAGGGCTCCTGGCCTTTGCTGAAGTTGGGGCGCCCGCCTTCTCCTGGGCCTCATCGCTCCGAACCCGCGGAGGGCTGAGTCTTTCGAAGCCTTCACTGCAGATGGCAGCAATTCGCCCCGAGCGCCCGCCACCTGCTGAAAGGAAAGAAATGGAAGTTTAGGGTCCGCGGGTCTGAGCTTTGAGATGAGCCCCAAGCAGCCTCTTGGCCAAGGCGAGGCCGGAGGGCGGCTTCCGCCCCTGGAAGCACCGCGGCTGCCGGTCGGCCCTGCGGCCCGAGGCCCGTGTGCGGCGGGGGCGCGCCCGGGGGCGGTACTGTCAATTGGGCTGCCCCGAGTCTCCAGGTTCGGAGCATTTAGCATCAGCTGAACACAAGGGCGGTGACGCCCCCGGGCCTGGGGGTCAAGCGCGGGCCAGATCACCCCAGCTGGCGCCTGCTTCGCCCTGCGCAGAACCAGGACAAAGGAGCCGGCAGCGCCCAGCCGCGCCAGTTCTCGAGGCAGACCCCCTTTGCTGCGGCGACGTACACATGACATTTGCCATCTTGGCCTTTTTAAGCGTCGGCCACGTGGCGGGCAGCACATTCACCGTCTGTTCCACCCCCGCACCCTGCTGCCCGGAGCGTTTCAGGCGTCGCAGAGAGGAGATCTGCGCCTGAGCCGCACCCATCGGCGGCCCTCCCCACCCCGCGGGCGCCGGCCCCGGCCCTAGGACCTTTGCTCCACCTCTGCGTCAGCCCTCAGGGTGGGGCCTCGGTGCGTCACACAGCACTGCGACCCCGCGTCTCCGTTCACGCGGCGGCTAAGGGCCCCGGCGCCGCTCTCGCGGCCGGAGCGCTGACCCTGCGCCCTCGCGCTGCAGCCGGGCCGACCCCCTTCTCTGCCATCCGTCTGCCGGCTGGCGAGATACGCTGGGCGCAGACCTCAAGTGGGCCTGCGGGATCGTGTGGCATTTTAACCTTTATTTTGGGGCGACTGTCTCTGCTGTTTTCCCGGAGGCTGCACGGATTCCTTTCCCCCCAGTGGATGAGGCGCCGTTCGCTCCCGCCGCCGGGGTCCGAGGCTTTGGACACAGGCCTTTCTCACGGGCGAGCCGGGCCCCCGCTCCGACTGTGCTTCTCTTCTAGAAAGATGAGCTTTGGGGCGCGCCTGCCGGCCACAGCAATGTCTCCTTGGGAGAAGGGGCCACGTAGCCTTTTGTCCATCAACAGACTGGGCAAAAATACTATGAGCTGTATACTCATGGAACACCACACAGAGGGTAAAAAAGATGAAACAGCGCCTTTGGGATAACACGGATGTATCTAGAACTGACGATGCTAAGACAGAAGCCAGAAAGCGAGAGACAGTTACCAGTGTTCTCCCTCATTGCGGAATATGAAAAATCAAAGAAAACAAACTGGGAAAACGCACAACATAGCTCCTAGACTCAGTGAACAGCATGCTGGTTGGGGGGCAGGAGAGGGGAGAAGATTGAAGCAATGGAGTTTGGGGGAGGGCGAGTGAGGCCTGTGTGTGTGTGTGTGTGTGTGAGTGTGTGTGTGTGTGTGAGTGTGACCCCGCGCCCCCGCAGTGTGGGGGAGCAGTGTGGACTGTGAGGCTGCGGCTTGGCCTCGCGATCCCCAGCGGGCGGCCTGCCCCTTAACCCTCGCCCCACCCAGCACTCTGCCTTCCTGCATTTTTATTTTCTTTCTTGGCCAGATACCTCAGCCAGGCAGGTTCCTTTGCTGCAGTCGGTTCTCCTGCAAACCCTGCGACCGACCGTGTGAGGAGGAGGGCAAAGCATTGGGAACTGTCCTCCCTCCAGGCCCGAGTGGCTGCGGCTTAGTGGTTTCAACTAAGGCAGCGCCGCAGCGCAGGCCCCTCCTGGTAAGCTTCGGAGTCAGGGGCAGCCGCGTCTGGAGATGGGAAACCCGGAGGCGCGGGGTACCAGGCTGCCCAGCCCGTGGCGTTGGGGGTGGACCCCCAGCCTGGCCTGCACCACCAGCCGCTCCGCTCACGCACGCCCTCTCCTCTGCAGGTGTAGCCCAGAGCGCCCCCCGCAGCAGCCGCTTCAGGCCCCACCACTCGGGCTCATCGGGCTCACGGCTGCAGGGCGGAACTCGATTAAGCCCGTGCAACCTGCTGTCATCAGCCCCATTTCACAGATGAGCAGCAAAAGCACAGACACCACCGCGCTCGCTGCGCGGCACAGAAGGTGCGGAAAAATTGGGTCTCCCGTGGCGCAGCGCTTAAGCGCCGCGCTGTGGAGCTGTCGGCAGCAGCAACGCGAGTTCGACGCCCGGCCGGGGAGAATCCCACATGGTGCGGCAGACCTCTCCTGCCTCGCCCGCTGCTCCCCTCAGCAGTGTATCTCTGATCTGCCTGTTCTGCTCCCCACTCTGTCGCTAGTGAACCCTCTCACTGCCCCATGCCTCTGGCCTGCACCCCAGCTTGTATGTATAAATAAATAAGCCTTTAAAAAAAAAAGTTGCGGAAATGACTTCAGTAGCAGGTGCTGTCCTGGCGGGCAACACCGCCGAGGGGCCGGGGTGTTGGCTTCGAGGCCCAGAGCTTCAGCTCAGCTGGATTATTACCTGTCTTTAGTCAGCACCTTACAGCCTGGCAAGACCCCCAATCTGAAACGTGCCCAAGCTCTCCCCTCTCGCCCCACAGAGCCAGTCCGCCAGATCCATCACCAAGCAGGGCCATCAAAAGACCAGGCCTCAGGATCAAAGGCACAGCTCCCCAATTCAAGAATTCCAAGTATTGTAGCAGACAAGCAGTGGGGAATATGCTGGAAAACATTTATCATGAGACTGGACTCCCTGACCGTCTCTGGTCAATGTTTCTGGAAGCCAATCGAGTGAGTCGAAAGTGAAGTAAAATGTTAATTCACAATCACAAGTGCCGCATCTGCAGGCCAAATGGTTGGGGTTATGGCCAGAGGGCCAAACACAGTGTGTCTACACTGTATCTGTGCAAGTCTGCTCTGTAGTATATCTTCTTTTATAATTATATTCAGTAATATCCTATTGCTAATCACTTATTCAAATTCTACATCCTTTCCCACCTGTCTATGTTCAGAATCTGAAGTTTCCCCCCTCATTCTGGAACTCAGATTATCAAGAACCTTGATTCTCAAGACTGAAGCCCAATCTGCCAAGGTGAACTTCTATTCCCCCCAATTCTAGTTCTACCCAGTTACACACCGTTGTGTCCTTAAATACGGTATTCCTCATACGAAGTGATAGGAAAAGGGAGTTCAGTTACTAGAAGCTTAAGATTTCACTTCAGAACATTCATTCCAACCTCAAAAACAAAGGTACTACATTCTTTTTCTCAGGAATGTCAAAGTTTCAGCAAAATGGATCTGCAATCATCATTCAGAAATGAACATGTTTTCAGAGACTTAAGTAGATGTTTTATTCAGTATAATGCTATGTTCACGAACCTGAGGAGAAATGTTTAAAATAGAAACAAACACCAAAAAGAGAAAAGGAACTTCCCATTCATTGATTTGAGTATGTTTCAAATTATAGGATAAAATCACCCACTTCTGACCTCTGCCAAAACGATTAAGTAGATCCAGATGTCACGGAGATGAAGCCAAGTGTTTACATCACATTTTAGAAACAATTGTTATTTAATCCTGCAAGAAAAAAATCCTGATACATGGGGCCATGTTTTAGGGGGTCCAAAGTATCAAGGAGAGGAGGGAAGGAGATGCTCGTTTTCAAAAGAAGGCAGCGAAACAAAGGCCGTGAGCTGTCTGACTTTATAGTGACTGTCTTTCTAAATTCCCAGCAGGCACCCTTTTCCCTGCCATAAAGGTTTTGGGTAACAATCTACAATTTTATGTGGCAGAAGAGCACATTCCTACAAAAGGACACCACACAGACATTCAGCTTTTGCTCCTGCCATCTCTAACCCGATTCCAAACTCATCCCCAAAACAGACCCTCTTTAAAACACGTAGGGCTCCCGGCCCCTGCCATTTGGATTCTTCTCCAAGATGGGGTCCATCTGTCTGAAGCATCTGCTGTGGAGTCCATTGCCAAAGTCGGTTTGGACCATCTCTCTGGGATATTACTGATTACTTATCCCTCTTGGACTCAAGGAGGTGTAATCTACATGGGCAGAAGTCATGGCGGCCATGTCTCTGATCAGAAAACACGCCACTTGACAGGCGTGAAGATACTTGCGCATACAGTGGAGCACACTGTTGGAGCGGCCGGAAGGGTGCAAGTGTGTGCCTAGCAGACGTGCCACACCACAACCTTGGGGTTCTGAATTCCAGCGGCTATCCCATTTGAAGGGTGATTGAGAATTCAAGAGGCGCTTGTCATTTGCAAAACTTTAAAATTGTGTTTCTTTTTGATATTAAAAATGTTACAGAATTCATGCTTTAAAAAAATCTATGTAAAAATGTACATAGACTGAGTCTTCTCAGACGGAGTCACCATCTTCTTGGCCGTTCTCATTGAACCCCTCTCTGCAATGCAACTGCTGGCCCCCCCTTCCCTGTAAGAGCTAACTTGCAGTCCATTCCTTTGCTGCTAACTAGACAGGACTGCTGGAGCTTTAGGGGTGTCCATGGGGTGGGGGGAGAAAGAGTGGGCAGCACCTTGTCCTGTGGACCACTGGCCTCTGGCCTGACCCAGGGGCAAATGATCCCACAGTCAAGCCTCCGCGGGGGCACAGCGCCCAGTGTCACCTCTAGAAAGGCAAGAAGGAAGTAGAGGAAGATAATGCCCCATTAGAAGAGAAGGATGAAAGTAATTTGTCAAGGCTGGGGGTCCAGATAAGGGGGCTCCGGGGAGACAAAAGTCTGCTTCGTTTCTGCCATGGAGCAATTAGTGTCCAGCGCAACATCTATCAACTTGAGAGCTCGGCGACATTCTGGAAGAGACGATTCCAGCGAAGTCGAATGTGGAAGTGCTTCTAGAATAGTTTGCTGTCAATGCACTCTCTTTTTTGTATTTAATTCTTGGTAATTTCTAGGGTATAAGTATATTGACCACCTTAACACACAGCTCATTAACTAGCATTATTAAAGTGGGAGATGCATGAGATCGAATCAGAACTCAAGAAAAATACCCGTGAGAGCTGCATACTTGTTAGTTTCCCCCTGGACATTTCAAATCACTCCTCCCTGCCTCTCTCCACCTGCAGAGACACCGCGTCTGGGGAGCAGCCACCTGAACTTGAGAAGTGCAGAAAATAAAAGTGATTCCTCACTGTCCCTTCCCGAAGTGGCAGCAATAATCACCTCCAGGACACGATAGCTCTTCCCAGAGCTGCCTCCCGAGTCAGGATTAGCTATAAAACTTCCTGGCTGGTGGGTCGTGGGAAAATGAAATCTCCAAAAGATGGAGGCTGTTATTCTGCGCCTTGGGAAATGAAGAATGAGCTCTGTGGGAGAGACAGAGCAGCCTCACAGTTCAGTTCCCAAACCCAAGAAGAGAAGAGTTCCTTCATCTGCTAAAGCCAAGACCTCAGTTGGTTCACTACTACCAGGCCTGTGTGGCCCCGTAGGGAGCCAGTCTCTGAACCCACGTTGCGGTGACAGGCAAGCCCAGCCCTCCATACTCACCGTCACAGGGTCCCGTCACCCAGTTCCAAACTGAGGGACCAATGCATGCTGAGCTGTTTCAGAAATATGCATTTCTATCTTAGCACCCCAGATGGCCAGCCAAAGAGAAAGTGCATCTGTGACTTCAAGCAGATGGAGACAGCCCAGCCCACCGCCTGCTGATGTCGCGTGGCGGGGAAGACGAGCACTGAGGCGGGAGCATTACACTGCCCCCAGCCCTGGAAAGGGCCCCAGAGCCGAGCACACAAGTACAAAGCGAGTAAGTATCTTTGCAAGCTCGTGGCCCCCAGCGTGGCTGGTTAGGGGAGACGGAAGGCCAGGGGTCCGGCCCTTGATTCCTCTTCCTTCTCCATCTCTCTGCCTTTCTTTTTTTTTTTTAAAGGTTTGTTTATTTATGCATACAAAAACTGGAGTGTAGGCCAGAGGTGCAGGGGTGAGAGGATTCCCCAGAGACAGAGTGGGGAGCAGAACAGGCGGATCTACTGAAATCCACTGCTGAGGGGAGCAGCGGGGAGACAGGAGAGGTCTGCTGCGCCCTGTGGGAAGCTCCCTGGCCGGGGATCGAACTCGTGCTGCAGTGGCTGTGGACAGCTTCACAGTGCTGAGACTTAACCCTGCACCCCCAGGAAGGCCCCATCATCTCTCTGCCTTTTCATCCGTCACTGTGGTGTCCCAGCTCCTGGCAGCGTGGAAAAAGTAAACATGCTTGCAGGGACAGGGAAAGCCAGTCTGTCCCCGCTCCCTCACCTGAGGAGGAACAATGAATCTGAGAGGCGCCCTCATTTGAGGGTGTTAATTACTAGAACATTAATAACGGTCAGTCACCCGTTCAGTCGGGAGAAGCCACCGAAGGTGAGGGCCCACCGCACGCAGGCACCCTCCCACCTCTGCAAGCCCAAACACGCCCCCTTTTCTGTACATGGACCTTTTGGGGGCAGAGCTGACGCACGAGACTGTGGGTCGCAGCTACACCGTGACGCCCAGGTTGTGAGAT
Source organism: Scalopus aquaticus (assembly GCA_004024925.1). Classification (NCBI taxonomy): domain Eukaryota; kingdom Metazoa; phylum Chordata; class Mammalia; order Eulipotyphla; family Talpidae; genus Scalopus; species Scalopus aquaticus. Next base: position 12,118 of record PVIJ01022268.1, read on the forward strand.
GATGCCCAGGTGGGGCTACTGAACACGCGTCGTCCCAGAGCTAAGCAGCAGCTTGTCTCGGAAGGAGAATGTTCAGTCTTCAAACTTTCTTTTTTTGAGATAGTTGTAGACTCACCTGCAGTGGTAAGAAAGAAGACACAATTTGTCCCATGTCACCTGCCGGGGACGCCAGAGCGACACCTTCACGATGACATGTCATGCCAGGGCATGGTTTCTGGAATTTTGTGATCTTTGTGCTGTGTTTTTGGAATCAGTTTGATCCTTTGAAAAAAGTCGCCAATCCTTGGGGGGAAATGCCTCAGTTTGGACAGTCTTTTGACGCCTTTTGGTGACGTGTGACCGGAGACTTTGTTTGGCTGAGGGAGAGGGCGGCGGCTCTCACTGACCGCCCCCCGCCCTGAGGGGCGCCAGGTTCTCTCTCAGCCGGCGCGTCCTGTGCAGAAGGAAGGCCTTGGCGCGCCGTCTCAGCTGAGGACTCCCTAGAATTAGGATGATGGAGTGTCCGGAAGGGTACACACCAAGCACCAAGACACAGAGGTGAAGGACGAGGGTTCTGTACTTGAACAACTGCGAAGAAAGCAAGGCAGATGCCGCACAGTAGGAGAGGAAGAGGAGCAGGAAGCACAGCATGGACAGCAGCACGCCGAGGTGGACCCGCAAGCGGGGCTCCTGGGCGCCCATCACGGTGTTTCTCATCTGCCAGCTGTGCCTCCCCAGAGAGAATATCAAGAGGAGGATGGAAACAAGGAAGATGATAAATGGGAGAGACAGCCCGACGGCAAAAAAGGTCAGGTGCAGAGCAGTGATTTCTCTGATCTGAATGGGGGTCGAGTTTTTGGAGGAAAGGCCCCCCAAGAATATTTCAGAAACGAACCACGTGTATTTGCTGTGGAAGACAGCATTGCCGGACACGAAGAGCAGGGACCCCAGGATCAGCCACGGCACCAGCCTGGAGATCCTGCTCTTCAGCCAGAGGAAGAGGGGGTGTGCAACGCTGGCGACCTTGGTGCAGTAGAAGACGCTGAGCCACGTGCCAAACCAGATGCCCGACTCATTGATGAACATGAGAAGCGCAAAGTTCTCGGGGGACAGCTGCACCTCGATCAAGGACAGAAGGACCAGGCTAAGTAAGAAGATGAACAGCTGCACGCCGATCCTGGAAATGGCCAGGCAGGACAGAAGGAGCGCCAGCGGCTTCATCCTCCTCTGCTTGATCAAATCGGCGAGGTTCACAGCGAGGATGAGGCCATTGGCCAGCACCCCGGCCAGCGCCTGGGCCGCCGCCACGAGAAGGTGGGTGGCGAGCAGGAAGTCAAGCATCGTGAGAAGAAAAAAAGCCCTTCCTTGAAAATATCCTATCGTTACAGATTTTTGCACAGTTTGGATTATTTTCATTTTCAATTTTTCTTGAACTAGATGAGGACCCTCCCGGGCGTGGCTGACGGGAAAGGAGGGAGGCGGCTGGTGCCTTATATGCTTGTGCTTCTCGACTTCGGGCTGAGAGAGTCAAATAAGAAAGGGATATTCTGGGGACAATTTGCTTCTTAGTGACAGCTTTTGCATTTTCCAGGTCTACTTAGCTTTCGATCCCAGGCAAATGGTGGAATCCGACACCTCCAGGGCTGGGAGGTGTTCTCTCTCCCTCCCCGCTGGGCAGGAGGGCCGCCCTCCTCGCCTCCAGCAGAATGAATTATGCCTACGGTGTGAATCTGCTCACCACGGGGGCGGCATGCTGGGGACACGGCCCCTTCCGGTGCAACGATGCAGCGTGGTCTGCAGTGTGAGGCTCCTCAGGGCTGGTCCTCAACAGGCAAAGCTTGAGTGTTTCGGAACCTCCTAGGATTTGAAGTTGTTCCATAATGAAGTATGTGCGCTAAATGCAGGATGCCCCAAAATACTAAAGCAAAGTAGTGAGACGTACATGTGTGTGTTGGTGCAATCGGTCAAAAGCCTGAAGGAAATGCACAGCAAACCGAAGAACAACCTTCCACACACTCACACAGACACAGCATCTGCAAGGCCATACAAGGGTGGACGTGCTTTCCCTGTTTTTCCAAAATGACGAGAATCTTATGGCATGAGCTGGTCGTAACGGGAGACGGAACGATGGAAGATTCAACTTGTCGTCGTAACTATCTGATGATTTTTAGGAAAAATAGGTTAGTGCTAGTTAACACAGCGACGGGGACAGATATCAGGGCATTGCTGATGCGCTACGTGGGCTGATTGCTGCCCTGGGCCTTTCGAGGTGGTGACCTTGGCCTCGGCACACTGGGTGCCAGCTGCACCCCGCTCCCCCAACAAAAGATGTTTCCAGACATTGCTAAATGTCCGAACGCCGCTCCACCGGGCACCGCTTCCTATTACTGGGGGACAAAGGTGGAAGGGCTAGGGTCTGTCCTCAAGGCATTCAGAGGCTGAAGGCAGAGTGAGCCACATGCAGAGCGTGATATAAAACTGTCCTAAATCCGGAGTTTGGACGATTCACCGCCAGATCACAAAGTGGAGAACGACCAGAGCGGCACCAAGGGAGAGCAGGTTTTCCAGCCCCGCCCTTGATGCCCACGCCCTGGCAGAGACCTCAGGGGAGACACGCTGGCAGGCACCTCTACCTGGCCCTATCTTGTCTACAGGAGGCAGAGGGTGGACTCCACTTTCAGGAACCCGGAGGAAAGCCACGTGGGCACAGCGGGGCGGAGCAGATCCAGGGGATTCCGTCGTTCTCTCCGTCTGTCCCGCCAGCCTCCCTCCTTCTGTTCATCTCAAGTCCTCGAGGGAGGCAGCGCCCCATTGGATGCGAGAAACAGACCCTGGTTCAAGCTTGAGCTTCAGGATAAACCTTGTTCTCCCTTGAGTAGAAAAATGATTCTGCAGACTAGAAAGAAGAGAGCACCCATCTAGGAAGTAGCGAAGCCAAGAGCCCTCCACACGGGGTACCCGCCACGTCTGGGCTCACCCCCAGGGCGGGGAGATGCGCAATTGGTCTGACCCAGGAGCTCCACCCGCGAGCGCACCACCGGCTCTCCCGGCGCCGGACTGAGCTGCGAGGGAGAAGCAAAGTCCCTACAGAAGGGTTTTCACAACAAAGAAATAAATGTGACGACGTCACTGCGAAAGAGCTTTTGTTTCTAGCTCTTCCTAGAGACACGGGACTGTCTGTCCGCCACTATCTGCATAGGCAGAGCCTGTCTGCCTGGTTCCCGACACCCCAATATGCAAGATGGTAATGCCAACACTACGAGCAAAGTGGGGGACTCTTGCACCCCGGGGCTGGGCGGCGAGGCCCGGGGTAGGTAACCGAGCCGGGAGGCTGCAGGCCGGCCCGCCCGAGGCACCAACGCGCGTCTTCAAGTTCAGGCATCGGGGGCGTCTTGTTCTCAAATCTCCTGGTACAACTTCCATTAGAACCAGCCCGGGGCGTAGACACGTCTTCCACGGGGCCCTTCCTGCCTGCAGAGCAGTCCTTCCACCGAGGAGTCCCAACGGGTAAAACTAAAAATGCATGAGGCTTAAGTTGCATCTTCCCCACTCAGGAACTCCCATCCCCGGCCCCCGTGGGCGCGCTCACGCCCGGGACACGCCACCTTGGAGATCGGACTTCGTGGGGCGGCTGGGGGGGACCCGAGGGCCGGCCTAGGCCCTCGCGCTGGGGCAGCTGCCGGGGGGCGCCCACCCGCCCAGAGGCAGCTGCACTGGGGCCACCGTGGCGTTTGTTTCACCCCATTAATCAAGAGAACCGTGGACGCGGGCAGCTCGCAGCCCACCCCTTCGCTCGGGGATTTTAATGAGCAGCGGGCAACCCAGCCGGAGAAAACGGCCCCAAGGACAGCGCCGGTCAGCGCTTGTTCCGGCGAGAGGATCCCCAGGGCCCTTCTGCCGCTGCCACGAGAAACGGACGTGGCCGCCTCACCTGTCAGTCAGCGGCGGGCGCGGGGACAGCGCGCCCTGACTCCTGGCTGGGGACAGGGGGCCGCGCGCCGCGGGGACATTCCCATGATGGCCCCAGCTTACCCTGATTGCATCTGCGCCCTCGGCCGCCTCTGTAATGAGCGATCATTAGCGGAGACAATACTGAATATTCTCGGGCCAACTGACAGGCGGAAAGAGCTGCGTATTTATATTTAAATCATCGGGCGCCTCTGGAGAAAGAGGGTTTTTCACACGCAGTGAGATTGACGAGGGCGCGCTCCGCACCAGGTAGAGGCTCGCTGCTGCTTCCCCCACATTCACTCGGGGACCAGACTCTTGACAGACAGAGCGATCGTTTTAATGCCGCTCCCAAGTGGGTCTCCTCGCACCGTTCTCAAGGGAACAATTCCTGCTTCGAGGAGTTGTGCATGTGTCACCATTATCGGGTCTGTAATAGGGTCATTCAAGTAAGAAAGAAAGAGCCCTCAGCAAGCCAGTGCCGGACTC
>PVIJ01022269.1:0-16507 GCA_004024925.1 Scalopus aquaticus
AAGGATGAAATGGTCGCTCAAATTGCTTAGCGCCTAGGAGGCGCAAAGGAAATCTGAGCCCCTTGACGGCTGCAGGGCCGGCCGGCTGGCTGGGGAGAGGCGTCACGGAAGGAGGGGAAGCGGGGCGCCCATACGCAGAAAGCCTGACTGCAAAACCAGAATCCGCAGCCTTCCGTGCCAGACTCTCCCCTGCACGGCCGACGGCCGTGGCAGCAGCAGCCGCCTGGGCCAGGAGCGGAGCTGCCTGCCAGGGCCGGAAGCGTCTGTGACCATTAGTGGGCGCCGCTGGCCGCTGACCCGGCGGGGGTGGGGGGGGGTGGTAGGCGGGCTCGAGTGCTGTCTGGCGGGCGTGGTCCGGGCTTTCGTCAAAGTGATGGGTTTTCTGGATGCTCTTTATTAACCTCAGCACCAAAATCCCAGAGATGGTGACAGATGAATGGGGAGCCGAGGGGGGCGGAGCCTGCGGGCTGGGTTGTGACGTTCACTCCGCACACCGCCCCCACCGCGCGCCAGCAGGTCCTGCCTCCACAATGCCAGGGAACAGACAGTAACCCTGATAACGGTCACTTTGGATAGCGCTTTAGGGTTTCCAACGGGCCTTCGCAGACCTCGCAGGACGCAAGCCTCAAACCTGCACCGAGGCTCCCAGGCCCACCAGCCAGCAGCCCCGTGGCGCTGAGTCCTGCTAAGGCAGAATTCAACCGAGTGAGTTTGCGGCCGGTGGGTACTCAGCCAGCAGGAGCCTCCCACCCCAGCACCTTTCTACCTAAAACATGCCGAGGGACTGAACAAAACAGGTTTCTAGTCAAGAGGGCGGGGAGGGCGCTTGTTTAGTATTGTTTCAGGCAAGACCAGGGGACAGGGGCCTGGAAGGGGGTCTCCATGGGCACATGGCTTGCCCTTGCTCACCACCGCCCTCAACAGTTGAAGCTGCACTTACATTAGATATTAAATCTTGGTTTGCTGAAGTGGGCTTGGCACCAGTAACTTCATTTTGGGCCTGTTGTCACTTTTTTAACAACCCCCCTACTTTGATCAGCTTAACAAGTACGTGATCAAAATTTAAGGCATCAGCATAGCTCCCAGGTGGTGCGACCTGGGAACTTAACAGTTCTTTGCCTTCTTTGAAAGAGATTTCAGCAGAGAGACCGGGGCTCAAGCACGCAGATGAGGTTTATCAGATGCATGCTCGCGCACGAGGGACACAGCGTGGGAAGAGAAGGCTTCCATTCTGGCTCCTGAAAGGGAGGGCAGGGAGAAGGCCAGCAGCCCCGTGTGTCTGGGCTGGCTGCTGCGGGCCCGCCGGGATGCCCTGCACGCTTCTTCATGCGTCGCGTGTCTCATCAGCATCTCCAGTCTCCACCAGGGGTGTGCGTTTAGTTCATGACCCTGGGTCACTCGAGGTCAGATTCTTTCACCAGCTGCACTTGGGGCCCTTCCCAGCCCTCCTTCCAAGAAGCCAAACAGTGCCTTGTCAGGGCGTGGCGCTTCAGTCTGGGTGCGGAGCCTTTGCTCAGTCCCATGCGACCGGCGGCTTAAACAAGGTATGAGGCGGTGACCTGCCAGCGGGCAGGCGTGTGGGCCACCTGCTTCAACAGGAGTGGATGACCCTGCTCTGCCCACTCAAGGTTTAACCCACCCAGGCGCCTTCCCGCTGTGCCAGTCTCTGTTTGTGCTGAGCCTGTGAATACGGGTATTCACGGGCCATTTCCATCACCACCTCAGGGTCACATTATTTTTTTCCTTTTTTAAGAGAAATTTCAACTGAAGTGACACTGACTGTATAACATTCTGCAGGGCTTAGGAGGGCACCATTACATTTCGACACGTTTACTCCGTGTATCAGCACCGGCAGTCTGGGTTCTGTGGCCACTGTGCATTGACCGCCTCGTCCGTGCCACACAGCTGACCTCTTCCCCTTCGCCATCACCAGTGTGTTCTTCGTATCTGAGTTTTTTTGTTTTCCGTGTTGCTTTATTTCGCTGTATTCCATGTGTGAGTGAAACCATGTGTTATTTCTTTCCCGTTGGCTTATTTCACTTTGCTTAACCAAGACCCTCAGGGGCCAGGAATGTTGTCACAAATGGCAGGGTATTTTTTTATTTCTGAGTGGTAATCCATTGTCTGTGTGCTACACACCCCCGTCTTCTCTATCCACTCACCTGTCAGTGGGCACCTAGGTTGTTGCTTCTTGAAATTAGTGTTTTCATATTGTCCAGGAAAAGACCCAGCGGTGGGATAGCTGGACCCCAGGCTCCCACCCCTGACCTGAGCACGGTCCCACTGTACCCGCGGCGGCGCGCTCCAGCTGTGTAGAGGGCGCCCTTTTCCACACGTCCCAGCCAACACTTACACACTTACGGCTTGCTGTCTTTTTGATAACAGCCATGCTAGTGTTACAGGGCAGCCCCGATATAAAATGGGGTCCTGACTGTGGGTCCTCACCTGTGCGCTTAAAAGGGACCTATAATTAAGACTCAACTGCAGGCACACACAATAAAATTAATAAAGGGTTTATTTACAAAAGGAAGGGGAAAAGAAAGAGAATAAATTGGTGAATATGTCCTACCAGTTCTGCTGAGCTGGAATCCCAGTGGCACACTAAACCCGGTGAACAGCCAAGAGAGCCCCCAAAGTCCACATGCCTGGTTATATACCAAACCTGGCTGCTAAACTCCACCCTCAGTTCCCAGCAGTCCTGCCTTCAGTGATGATGACATTATGGGATTTGTAGTCCTGGGTGTCTTGGATCTCTGGTCTGAGGTGGGCGTGGGGTCTGTAAAAACCTCTCTGTGGAGTTTGATCAGGCCGTCCTTTCTCCCCCAACACCAGTAGGTGTGAGGCAGTAACTCAGGAAGGTTTGGATTTGCATTTCCACGACAGGAGATGAGAGTCTCCTTGTTCCTGTTCATCTGCATTTCTTCTTTGGTTTCTTCTTTGGACAAGTGTTTGCTCAGGGTCTCCACCCATTTTTAACCAATTGTTTGTTTTTTGGTTGTTAAGTTGTATGAGTCCTTTATATATTTTGGATATTAACCCCTTGTCAGATGTACGATTTTGCAACTACTGTCTCTCACTTAGCAGGTTGCCTTTTTATTTTGATGATGGTTCTTATGTCTCAGCAAGATTTTTAGCCAGTTTTTGAATTTGCAGCTCAAGGAAGCAGTGACAGAGCTAGTGTTCTTTTTAATCTCACTCCTTCGTCTCCCTCTGATTTAGTTACAAAAGGACAAAAATCATAGCAAATTAATTCTGCACAGAACTACAATGAAATGAGCCGTGCCCCCTTGCCTCGGGTCACGTTCTCTAGAAGTAGCCCAGCGCCTCCAATAGTGTCATGCGGATCTCCTACACACGTCCGTAAATAATTTTTATAAGTATAAAATTTAACATACTGTGTTGTAAAATAACCTGCAGTTACACCACTGGTGTAAAAATTAACGGACACAGCATCAAACCCACCTCAGCCCCACTCCTTTTCAGTGAGGCAACACTGTAACAGTTTCGTGGGGATCCTCCTTTTTTTTAAAATTGAGATAAAACTGGTCCACAACAGTGTGTGTGACTCAGTGGTGCAGGCTCACACTCTTCAGATGAGTGCTGACACACCACATCCACCACTCAGGCACCCATAAGCCTCCACCTCCATCCACGCTTCCCCGTCCCACTTTCTCCTCCTCTCCCACCCTGCCCTTCTGGGATCCTCAATTCTGCTGTCAGACCTCAAGGAGTTGTTTTGTTTAGTTTTGTTACACAGCAAAATTGAGAGAAAAGCACAGAGCTCCCATACACCCCGTCCCCAACTACACAGAGCCCCTCCCCCACTGTTAACATCCCCCACCAGAGGGTACCCCTGTTACGAGTGATGGTCCAACATCCACTTTATTATCACCCAAGGTCCACAGTCTATACCAGCCTCTTCCAGTCCCTCCTCAACTCTGGTAACCACATTCAGTTGTCAGAGTCTAAGGGACTGTTGATATAATCTGTTGTTATTTGCCTCCTTGCTTTATATTCTACCTCTGAGTGAAATCATACGCTGCTTCTCCAACACCTTCAAGGTCTACCCATATTGTCAAAAGAGGCCAGATTTCAGCTTTTTTACAAAGCTGTGTTGTAATGCGCGTCGTGAACACCTTTATTCATCCATTGGCTGATGGGCACTGAGAGTCTCCCCACACCTCGGCTGTTGTGAGCAGTGCTTCAGTGAACACGGGAGTGCGTATCTCTCTTCTGATTACTGTTTACATATTTGGGGAGAGAGGCAGAAGTGGAACTGCTGGATGATACGAGAGTTCTAGTTTTAATTTTCTGAGGAACTGCCAGCCTGTGGCTACACCAGTTACAGCCCCACCAGCAGAGCAGAAGGGCTCCTCTTCCTCACGTTCATGTCAGCATTCACTGCAATGGGTGTGAGGTAAAATCTCATTGTAGTTTTGATTTGCATGATAAGCAATAAAAACATCTTTTCATATGTTGGTGATCTGTCATCTTTGGTGAATGCCTGTTGAGATCCTCTGCCCATTTTTAAAAAACATATTTAGAAGAACTAGGGTGAGGCCAGAGGTGTGGGGGGTGAGAGGATTCACCAGAGACAGAATGGGGAGCAGAACTGGCAGATGGACGGAAATACAATGCTGAGGGGAGCAGCAGGGGAGACAGGAGAGGTCTGCTGCGCCTTGTAGGAATCTCCCTGGCTGGGGACTGAACTCAGGCCATAGTGGTGATAGTGCTGAGACTTAACCCTTAGGCCACCAGGTCTTTTATTATTTTTGATGTGATCATAAAAGACATTATTTTCCTCATTTTTCTTTTTGCTAGTTCATTATCTGCATATAGAAATGCAACAGATTTTTGTATACTGATTTTTGTAACCTGTAAGTCGAATGCATTCATTTGTTATTTCTCTCTCTATATATATGGAGTCTTTAGGGTTTTCTTTGTATAATATGTCATCTGTGTGTACAGTTTCACCTCTTCCTTTCCAATTTAGATGCCTTTTATTTCTTTCTAGCATAACCGCTCTAGCCAGGACTTCTGATGTCATGCTAAATAGTGATAAAAATGGGCATCCTTGTCTTGTTCCTGATCTTAGAGGAAAAACCTTCATATTTATTTAGTGATAGGTTGCCTGTGATGTAGCATCTTTAATATGTTTAGCTATGTTCCTATGTTCCTCTGTACCCCTTCTATTGACAGTTTATATCATAAAGTATGCTGAATCTTTCAAATGCTTTTTTTTCATTTATTGATATGATCATATGACTTATTCATTTTGTTGATGTGATATGTTACCTTAGGATTTGAATATGCTAAATCATCCTTGCATGCCTGGAATAAATCCTACTTGACTGTGGTGTCTGATCTTTTTTTTTTAATTCTTTTTTTTTTTGAGATTTTTTAAATTTTTGCATACAAGCTGGGGTACAGGCCAGAGGCGTGGGGTGGTGAGAGGGTTCACCAGAGACAGAGTGAGGAGCAGAACAGGAAGATCGACTGAAATACACTGCTGAGGGGAGCAGCGGGCGAGGCAGGAGAGGTCTGCCGCGCCATGTGGGAATCTCCCCGGCCATGCATCCAACTCCTGTTGCTGCCGACAGCTCCACAGCGCAGCGCTTAATCGCTGCGCCACCAGGGAGGCCCTGGTGTCTGATCTTTTTAATGTATTTGGTTTGCTAATATTTTGAGGACTTTTGCAGCTATGTTTATCAGAGTTATTGACTTGTAATTTTCTTTTTGTGTGTGATAACTTTGTGTCCCTTATGGCTTTTTCTTGCTAATTGCTTCAGCTAGGACTTCCAAAACTATGTTGAATAATAGTGGTGATTAGTGGACATCCCTGTCTCATTCCTGATCTTAGGAGGAATGCTTTCAGCTTTTCACCACTGAGTATGTTTTTGGTTGTGAGTATGTCATATGTGGCTTTAGTAATGTTGAGGTAAGTTCCATTACCATTTTAAAGAGTTTTTGTCATAAATGGATATTGGATCTTATTGAATGCTTTTTCGGCATCTGTTGAAATGATCGTGTGGGTTTTGTCTTCCTTTTTGTTTATCTGATGGATGACACTGATTGATTTGCGATCAAGTCAGCCTCGCATCTCTGCGATGAAGCCTACTTGGTCACGGTGGATGATTTTCAGTTTTCTAGGATTTTTGTTGACCTTTTTTTCATCTGCATTATTGGTCTATAATTTTCAATTTTTGTACTGTACTGCCTTTGTTATGAGGGTATATTGACCTCATAACCAACATTAATCCCTCTTTGATTTTTTGTTTGGAACAGTTTTTAGTAGTATAGGTATTATATCTTCTTTGAAGGTTTGCTAGAATTTACTGGAGATGCCATCTGGTCCTGGGTGCTTTTTTCTTGGGAACCCTTTTTATTACTATTTCAATTTCAGCACTTGTGACTGGACTGTTTAAGTATTTTAGCCAGGTTTCAATCTTGGGAAGTTGTATGAGTCTAAAAATTTGTCCATTTCTTCTATTGTCCATTTCTTCATTTGTCCATTTTGATAGGTATTTCATTGAATTCAATTTGTTTGCATAGAGACTTTTGTAATAGATTGTTTTTTTAAGATTTACTTATACATACAAGAACTGGGATGTAGGCCAGAGATGTCGGGGGCGGGGGAGTGGGTGGGAGGAATCTCCAGAGACAAAGTGGGGAGCAGAACAGGCGGATCTACTGAAATACACTGCTGAGGGGAACAGCGGGCGAGACAGGAGAGGTCTGCTGCGCCATATGTGAGTTAGCTCCCTGGCTGGCGATCAAACTGGTGCTGCAGTGGCTGCCGATGGCTTCGTTATGCTGAGACTTAATCCCTTGCACCACCGGGGAGGCCCTATAATAGATCCTTACGATCCTATAAATTTCTGCCTTATTTCTGATTTTATTGATTTGGACTTTCTCTCTTCTCTGTAAGCATAGCTAACGGCTCATCAGTTTTGTTTTTTCAAAGAACCAACTCTTGGTTTCATTGATCTTTTGGACTGTCTTGTTTTCTATTTTATTTATTTCTGCTCTAATTTTTATTATTTCTTTCCTGCACTGGTTTCAGATGCTTTTGTTCTTCTTTTTCTAGTTCCTTCAGCTGCAGGCTTAATTGTTAATTTTTTTTTTTAATGTGGGCCTATATTACCATCAATGCCCCATGTAGTATCTGATTTTAGAACATAACATAGGGTCAGGTCACTGGTCTCTCCATTTTCAGTAGCTCCCAGATACTTTTTGATCTCTTCTTTGATTACTTCATTGACCCAGTTGTTCAGATGCATTTTGTTTAGTTTCCACATGTTTTGGCTTGTTATTGGATTCCTTTTGTGCTTAATTTTTAACTTTATAGCACTGTGGTGTGCTAAGATGCTTGTTATAGTTTCTGTTTTTGTATATTTTCTGACATGCTTTAAAGCCCTAGTATATGATGTATTCTTGAGAATGTTCCATGTGCACTGGAGAAGAAAGTATACTGATTTATTTTGGGATGGAAAGCTCTATAAATGTTCAGTCAATCCATCTGTTCTAACACTTCATTTAAGGCTTTTCTTTTTAATTTTCTGTCTGAATGATCTATCCCTTTGTCAGTGGTATGTTGAAATCTCTGACAGTGTATTTTTATTAATATGTTGTTTTAGATCTGTTAATAGTTGCTTTATATAACTAACTGTTTCTATATTTAGAACATAAATGTTAACAGTTATATCTTCTTGGTAAATTGTTCCTTTGCTCATTATATAGTGTCCACCTTTGTCTGTGATTACTTTTTTTTAGTTGAAAGTCAAGATTTTCTGCTCTCATTAAAAAGAATTTGTGTGTTTGTGTGTAGAACTGGGGTGCAGGCCAAAGGTGGAGGGGATGAGAGGATTCACCAGAGAAAGTGGGGAGCAGAACAGGGGGGTTTACTGAAATACACTGCTGAGGGGAGCAGTGGGGGAGACAAGGAAGGTCTGCAGAGTCACATGTGGGTCAGCTCCCTGGCCAGGGAAGGAACTCAGGCTGTAGCAGTGATAGTGCTGAGGCTTAACCCCACAGCCATCAGGGAGGCCCTGCTCTCATTTTTAATACTTTCCTCCTGGGATTTTGGGGTTCATTTGTTCTAGTTCTTTTAAGTGTAAAATTAGGATGAGATTTTTTTTATTTCCTGTATTGCAATAAACATCCCTCTTAGTACCACTTTTGCTGCATACTATAGATTCGGTAAGTTGAATGGTAGATTATTGAATAATGTTGTTTCATTCAATTTTGTTTGGTTATAACATTGATGAGGAAAAAATTCTGGTCAGCATTCAGCAAAAGGTTATTATTAGATGGCCTGGTTTCATTATATATCATCTAAGTTGCAGTTTCCAAGAACCAAGATTAATTGAGGACTTACTGTATTTTTTTTTTCATTTGTCTCATTTTTCATCCCTCTCTTAATTTCATTGACCCAATAGTTGTTCAGTAGCATGCTGTTTAATCTCCACATATTTGTCCTGCTTCCAACTTTCTTCCTGTGGTCAATTTCTAGCTTCAAAATATTGTGATTAGAAAAATGCTTGATGACTTTGATCTTCATAAATCTATTGAGACTTGTTTTGTGTACCAACTTATGGTCTATCCTTGATGGTATTCTATGTGCACTGAGAAGAATCTGCATTCTGCTTTTATTATAAGAACCTCTCCACCCTATTTCCTACCCTCTTCTCTTCCCCTCTAATAACTACACCTCTGTTACTGATCCACATCTACTGCTTTATTTCTATTTTGTTTTGTCCATTAATCTCCGTTTCTTCATATTGCACATATAGTTGAAGCCATTTGTCTTACTGATTTATCTCACTTTGCATAATCCCCTCAAATTGCTTCCATTTTGCTGCAAGTGGCAAAATTTCATTATTTCAGTAGTTGAGTAGTATTCCATTGTGTGTTCATAACAAATTCTTTCATCTGTCAATGGACACAGGTTGTTCCCATATCTTACCTGTTGTGTATCATGCTAGAAACATGTTGTGCATATAACTCTGTGAGGTAATGATTTCATACTCTTTGGATAGACACCCAGAAGTCAGAATTTTGGTTCATATGGTAGTTCTATTTTTGTTTTCTTGAGAAAGTTACATACTATTTTCCAAAACAGTATGTTTATGTCCCCACTAACAGTACACAAGGATCCTTTTTCCTCTACACCCTCACCATCAACTGTTACTAGATTTTTTGTGTGTGTCTGGTTTTCTATTTATATAAGCCATTCTTATAGGTATGAGATGATCTCACTGTGTTTAGATTTACCTCTTCCTAATAGCAAGTGATGGGCATTTCTTCATGTGCTAGTTGGCCATCCATATGTCCTCTTTAGAGAAGTGTCTATTTTGACCATTTCTTAATTAGGGTTGTTTTTTTTTTTTTTTTGCTGTTGCTGAATTGCATGAGTTCTTTATGTACGTTGGATATTAACAATCCTTTTTGAATGTGTGATATGCAAATACCTTCTCCCATTCAGTAGGCAGTCTATTCACACTGATACTTTCTGCTTTGCAGAGGCATTTTAATTTTTGTACTTCCAACAGTCCATTTTGCTTTAATTTCTCTTGCTGTTGGGGTTGAGTCTGAAAAGTTCTCTCTAATGCTGAGATCTTAGAACATGTCATCTGTGTTTTGGTCTATGTATTTGATAGTTTTGTGTCTTACATCTTTGTCTCTAATACATTTTGAATTTTTAAAAAACATTTATTTATTGATGCATGCAAGCTGGGGTGCAGGCCAGAGGTGTGAGGTGGTGAGGGGATTCACCAGAGACAGAGTGAGGAGCAGAACAGGCAGATAGACTGAAATGCCCTGCTGAGGGAAGCAGTGAGCAAGGCAGGAGCGGTCTGCTGCGCCATGTGGGAATCTCCCTGGCTGGGTATCGAACTCGTGCTGCAGTGGCTCTGGATAGCTTCATAGTGCTGTGCTCAACCTGTTTTGCCACCAGGGAGACCCTAATACATTTTGAATTTATCTTTGCGTGTGGAGGTGAAGCGTGATCCAGTTTCACTTATCTGCAGGTAGTTGTCCAGTTTCCCCAACACTATTTGTTGTAATTACTTTTCGTCCCAATTGTATTCCATTGAACTATGTGTCTATTTTTAGTCTTTAATATTGTTTTGATTAGCGTGATTCTATAGCATTGTTTGAAGTCAGGTAACATGATGCCTTAATTTTTCCCTTTCCTCTCCACCCCAAATCTTGAGAAATCTTTAATTATTCATGGTCTTTTGTGGTACCGTAGATTTTTTTTTTTTAGTATTTTTATTCTATTTTCTTAAAAAATATTGTTGGCCCCCAAAATAGATGACTGGATCAAGAAGATGTGGTATATATACACACAATGGAATACTATTCGGCAATCAAAAAAGATAAACTAATGCCATTTGCAGCAACATGGGTGGAGCAGGAAGGGATTATGCTCAGTGAAATAAGTCAGAAGGAAAAAGAAAAATATCAAATGGTTTCACTATAGGAGGGATATAGGGGAACCAAATAAGGGATCAGGGGAAAAATGATAACAATGAAAACAAAACAAAACAAACAGGCAACTATAAATCAGAGACATTCTGCAGGGAAAGGGGGGAGGGCGAGGGATCAAAACAAGAGCAGGAAGAGCACAAGGGACTATGTTGACGGTGCACGGGTGATCTGGTGGTAGAAATTCTAGGGGGCCTACACCTGAGAAAAGAAAGCAAACATTGTACAAAAATGAACAATGTTGTAAAATATACATAAATAATTAAATTATTTAAAGAAACAAAAAATATTGTTGGGATTTTGATAGTGATTGCACTGAGATGGGCTTATTCATTACATGAATTCTTTCCATTTTTTTCTGTCTTGTTCTGAATCTTTTCAGTGACTTGTAGTTTGAGTTGTATAGGTCTGAAACATGAAACCTCATTTGTTAAATTTATTCCTAGGTATTCAATTCTTTTTGCTGTGACTGTAAGGAGGATTGTTTTCTTAATTTTTCTTCTCACTTGTTTGGCACATAGGATTGCCACAGAACTTACTATATTGACTTTGTAGCCTGCTATTTTACTGTACTCATTTAAAGTGTTTCTAATAGTTTTTTTTTAGTGGAGTGTTAGGGTATTCTCTATTATCATATCTGATACAAAATAAACAAATGATAGTTTCATTTCTTTTTTTCAAGTCAGGTTTCCTGTAATTTCTTGTTGTCTCATTGCTTTGGCTAAGACCTCTATTACTAAGTTATTATAGAAGAGGTGAGAATGGACAACCTTGTCTTGTTCCCGGCCTTAAAAGAAAAGCCTTTGGGTGTATATTAACTGTGGATTTGTAATACGTGGCTTTTATCATGTTGAAGTATGTTCCTTGTATCCCCATTTTTATTAAGAGATTTTATCATAAATGGGTGCTAAATCTTGTCAAATACTTCTGCATCTAGTGATACAGTTATATGATTTTGTCTTTCCTTTTGTTGATGTAATCTATTACATTAATTGATTTGTGTATGTTGAACTATCCTGTATCCCTGGAATAAATCCCACTTTAAAATGTGTAAGATCTTTTTAATGTATTGCTGAATTTTATTTTTTGCTAGTACTCTGTCATGAATTACACATCTATGTTGGTCAGAAATATTGATCTGTAATTTTCTACTTTTGTGATGTCTATTTTGGAATCAATTTATAATACTGACCACATAAAATGTTTTTGAAAGTATTCCATCTTCAATTTTTTGAAAGTGTTTGCGAAGAATAGGTGTAAGTTCATCTTTGATGGTTTTGTAGAATTCACTACTGAAGCCATTTGGTCCAGGACTTTTGTTTTTTGGGAT
The DNA here is from genome assembly GCA_004024925.1 of Scalopus aquaticus. Classification (NCBI taxonomy): domain Eukaryota; kingdom Metazoa; phylum Chordata; class Mammalia; order Eulipotyphla; family Talpidae; genus Scalopus; species Scalopus aquaticus. Next base: position 11,819 of record PVIJ01022269.1, read on the forward strand.
ATTTTTGATTATTATTTCAGTTTCCATACTTGATTGGCATGAAGTTTTCTGTTTCCTCCTGCTTCAGTCCTGGTAGACTATATTTTCTAAAAAATTTATTGTTTCTTCTAGGATCATCAAAATTTATTGATTTTGATGTTCACAGTAGTCTCATCGTCCTTGTTATTTTTTTTTAAAAGATTTATTTATTTACATAGGTAAGAGCTGGGGTGTAGGCCAGAGGTATGGGGGATGAGAGGATTCACCAGAGACAGAGTGGGGAGCAGAACAGGCAGATCCACTGAAATACACTGCTGAGGGGAGCAGTGGGTGAAACAGGAGAGGTTTGCTGCACCATGTGGGCCAGCTCCCTGGCCAGGGATCTAACCTGTGCTGCAGTGGCTGCCAATAGCTTCATAGTGCTGAGACTTAACTCCTTGCACCAGCAGGGAGGCCCATTCTTGTTATTTCTATGCTACCTGTTGTGATTTATCTGATTTCATTTTTGAGTCTATTTTTTTTTTAAAGATTTATTTATTTATACATACAAGCTGGGGTACAGGCCAGAGGCGAGGGGCGGCGAGAGGGTTCACCACAGACAGAGTTGGGAGCAGAACAAGCAGATCAGAAACACACTGCTGAGGGAGCAGCGGGCGAGGCAGGAGAGGTCTGCCGCACCATGTGGGATTCTCCCCGGCTGGGCGTCGAACCCGCACCGACAGCTCCACAGCGCAGCGCTCAACCGCTGCGCCACCAGGGAGGCCCTTGAGTCTATTTTTAAGACCTTACCGTCTACTCACTTTTCGAGCCTAACTAAAGGTTTATAAATTGTGCTCTTCAAGAACCAATTTTTGCTTTAATTGATCTTTTGTATTGTCTTTTTGAATTATGTTTCATACATTTTCTGATCTGACTTTTAAACTTCTTTGGAGATTTTGGGTTTATTTTTCAAGTTGCTTTAGGTATAAGGTTAAATTGTTTATTTGAGGTTTATCGTGTTTCTTGATGTAGGCTTGTATTGCTGTTAAGTTTCCTCAGTACTATTTTTGCTGCATCCACAAGTACTGGTAACTCATGTCATCATTTATGTTTCTCCAGTTCTGCTTTAATTTCCTCACTGACCCACTGGTTATTGAGACGCATATTCAGCCTCTATATTTGAGGTTTGAAAGTTTTCTTCTTGGGGTTGATTTCTAGCTTTATAGCACTGTGATTAGAAAAAGTATCTGTATGATTTCAGTCTTCCTAAATTTATTGACACTTGTTTTGTGTCCCAACATACTGTCTCACCTTGGATGTTCCTTGTGTGCCTGAGAAAAATGTAAATCTTGCTGTTTTGCGGTGGAATGTTCTGTAAATTTCTATTTGAAGCCATCTGGTCTAGTTCATCACATAAGACTGTTTATTCTCTGCCTGGTGGATCTGTCAATGGTTGTAAATAGGTTGTTATATCCACTATTATTATTTTGAAGATTGTTTTTATTTATTTATGCATAGAAGAAATGGGGTGTAGGCCAGAGGTGTGGGGTTAAGTATTCACCAGAGACAGATTGGGGAGCAGAATAGGCAGATCTACTGAGATACACTGCTGAGGGGAGCAGTGGGTGAGACAGGAGAGGTCTGCTGTGCCATCTGGGTTAGCTCACTGGCTGGGGATTAAACTCAGGCTGTAGTGGGGTGCTAGTACTGAGACTTAACTTCTAGGCCACCAGGGAGGCCCCCCCTATTATTTTGTTACCATTAGTGTGACTCTTTAGTTTTGTTAGCAACTGTTTTATGTGTTTTTGATGTTCCTTTATTTGGTACATATACAAGTGTTATATCTGCTGTTTGTTTTAAGCCCTTAATTATTACATAATGTCCATCCTTGTCTCTTACACCTTTATTACTGGAGGCCTATTTTATCTGATACAACTGTCTTCTTTAGGATACAGTTTGCTCGTAGGATTGTTTTCCAACCTTTTGAGACTGTGTTTGTCTTTCAAGTTGAGTCTCCATAAAAAATCTCAGAAGTTGAATTTTGGTTTTTGATCTGTTCAGCTCCTGTGCACATTTTAATTTGTGCATTCAGACCATTAACATTTAAGGTGAATTTTACAATGTAACAGTTGTCATTTTATTTTTCTTTTTGGGTTTTTGGGTGTTTTCATCATTTGATATTTTTTCTCTTACTCTCATTATTTAACATATCCCTTTTGTGTAATGTTTGAATTCCCATTCCAATGTATTATGTGTTTCTTCTGTGGGTTTTATTTTGAAGTTATGAGGCTTATGTGTAAAGTTCTGTTCTTATAACTGATTGGGCAGATTGATCTCGAGCTCATTCTGTTGGTTCACATTTTAAATCCCCCCCCCAGTTACAGGGCAGGGAGAGGGGCACCCCAGAACCCCCAAACCTGCCCTTTCTAAATAGGTTCTACCATCTACCGCATCAAAACAAAACATCTAAGACCTTTAGTGAAAAGAAACTTTAATTAGTGTATAATAAAGAAAAGACAAAGAATATAGTTTCTAAATTAAGCACCCAGTTACCCATCACCTCGTGGGCAAAGTCCACCCAAATGGGATTGGCCCAAAGCAAGGCCCGAAAGCCTGCCACAGTGTAAAGCATTTTTGGCAGGGTCCCATAGAAAAGGGTCAAAAACAGCCAGACAATTCTGGGAGGAAAAGAACAAAATCAAAATCAAGATCAATGTTGCCATTGTCACCTCCCCACGGGTCTCTCACCCACATCTGTTTCAATCAGTCCCGGCCAGTGCAGCTTCTTTACATGTCTCTGCTCCTTGTGCCTCTTCGAGCTCTCCATCCTGCTTCTGTCCTCTCTTCTTCTCCAGCTTCTTATCAATCCTGCTCAGCTCCACCCTGGAACACGCCCTTTTTTCCTGGAGACCACCCTGTTACATCCCCACCACGTTGCATACTCTGGTGGAGTTGCTTCAAGGTGGGATTTATTTTCATTTTATTAGAGTTCCCTCAGTATCTCTTAAAGGCCACTTTAGAGGTGATGAAATCTTTTCATTTTTGTTTGATTGAAAATACATTTCTTTCAGCACTTTAAATCATACCATTCTTTTCTGGTTTTCAGGATTCCCACTGAGAAATCTGCAGATAATCTCTTCCCCTCTTCCACCCACTACCCTTCTGCAGATAATCTTATTGGGGCTCCCTTGTATATGATTCATTTTTCTCCATATGCTTTATTATACTGTTGTCTTCTTTATCTTGATAGTTTCTTACCACTTGTGTGTCTTTGCATGTGTTTGTTTGGGTTTATTTTGTTTGGAGTTCTTTGAGTCTCTCAAATCTGAATGTCTTTTTTCCTTCCTACACAAAAGGCGTTCTTGACCATTATTTCTTCAAATAAGTTTATTACCCCTTTCTCTCTTCTTCTGGGGTCCCTATGATTTGGGTGTTTTCTTGATACCCCATAAGGTTCTCAGGCAATATCTGTACTTCCTAATTCCTTTTTTCTCTTCACTGGTATGTTTGGATGCTTTCCATTGCTCTGTGTTGCAGTCCACTAATTCTGTCTGCTGCTGTTTTTTACTGTTGAATCTCTCTACTTTATTTTTTAGTTCAGCCTAGTGTTATTTATCTCTTATTTCTTTTTGAAACTTTTTCATATTTTCTCCATTTTTGTTGTAGTCTCATTTTGTTCATTAATTTTTTCCTTATTTCAATAGACATTAGGGTTGTTACTCTGAACTCTTCTTTAGGTAAGTTACCTAGATCTGCTGCATTTGGATTTTTCCACAGGATTTTATTCTGTCAATTGTGGTACAGTCCTCTGTTACTTAATTTTGTTTTAACTATACGTGAATTTCTACTGGTTGGACTAAACAGTTTCTTAATTTGATGTGTTGGACTCATTAAGATTGCATGTTGCGGGGTATAATCCTAGGTTGGTTGTCGAGGATACTGGGCTGTCTGTTCCCTTATAAACTGGCACCTCTGTATCGGTCTGGGTGACTGGAGCTCTAGTGCCAGCACAGGGTGGAAGCAGCGCAGCAGGAAGCAGATTGCGGCAGGAGACCGAGAGTTCAAGCATAGCAGCTGCTGATGCCTGAGTTGCGGAAATCTGCAGCCACTCTCTCTTCTATGTTTGTTTGTTTGTTAAAGCTTTTCCAGCTCCTTCAGACTAACACTGACCTATAACACTATTCTTCTGCTTCTGGATAGAATATTCTGTATATATCTAAAAGTCCATCTGGTATAATGTCACTTAAGACTCTGTTTCCTTGTTGGAAACATCGATTCCATTGTTTTCTGTTTAATTTATCCATTGATATAAGTAGGATGTTAAAGTTTCCTATTTCATGTTGTTAATGTCTCCCTTTAAGTTTGTTAATTTTTTCTATTTTGCTGCTCCTATGTTGAGTGCATCTATATTAGTGTTAAGTCTTCCTAATGGGCTGGATGTCTACCTCATCTGATATGCTTTCTTTTAGTTACCATTATTTGAGCCTATGTTTGTTCATACAGCCTTACATGGATCTCCTAAAGGCAACACATAGTTGGTTACTGTTTTATTTTTTAATTAATTAATTAATTTTGTTTTTGTTTTTTAAATATACATTTTTATTGTTATTTATGTCTTTTACATTTTGTATTCCCCTTGGGTAGCCCACCACCAATTCACCTGTGATCCATCTCCATGGTCCCTTGTGTTCTTTTCTATTCCATTTTGTGTGCTTTTCCTTCCCTCCCTCC